>JAQZBX010006181.1:0-54203 GCA_029593785.1 Cabassous unicinctus | reverse complement strand
AAGTATCTTATTTACCTTTCAAAATTGAAGTACCTCCTGCATTCACAGAACTTTAGTTAAATCCATTGTTTTGAAGTTGATTTTAGGTGAAAACACATGCATAGCAGCAAATGAAACAAGAATCTTACTTAGATTTCAAAAGTGAAGAAACTACTGCATTGACATAATAAAAGTGGTGTTTTGACATTGATTGTAAGTGAAAATAAGTGCATAGCATCCAAAGAACAAGTATATTACTTACTTTAAAAAGTGAAAACCTCTTGTGTTTCCAGAGCATTAAGTAAAACTGGAGTTTTGATATTGATTATAAGTGAAAACACGTGCATAGCAGCCACAGAAACATGTTTCTTTCTTGGTTTGCAAAACTGAAAAACAACTGTGTTCACAGAGCATTAAGTAAAACCAGAGTTTTGAAGTTGACTGTAAGTCAAAACATGTGCGTAGTCTACAATGAAAAGAGTATCTTGCTCAGTTTTCAAACTGTAGAACCTCCTCCATTCAGAGTGTGTAAGGTAAAAAAGGTGTTTTGAAATTTATTGTAAGTGAAAACAAGTGAATAACAGCCAATGAAACAAGTCTCTTTATTGATTTTCAAAACTGAAGAACCGACTGCATGCACAGAGTGTTATTTAAAAGTAGTGTTTTGAGGTTGATTGTAAGTGAAACACATGCACAATAACCAAAGAAACAAGATTATTTCTTCATTTTCAAAACTGAAAACTAACTGCATTTACAGAGTTTTAGTTATACCAGGGTTTTGAAGTTGATTGTAAGTCAAAACACATGCATAGCTGCCAATGAAAAGAGTATCTTGCTTAGTAGTCAAAACTGAGGAACAGTCTGCATTCAGAGTGTGTCCGGTAACACAAGTGTTTTGAATTTTATTGTAAGTGAAATATAATGCATTGCAGCAAAGAAAACCAGTATCTTGCTTAGTTTTCAAAATGGAAGAAACAACTGCATTTGCATAACATTAGGTAAAAGGGGTGTTTTGACATTGGTTGTAAGTTAAAACAAGTGCATAGCAGCCAAGGAAACAAGTATCTTCCTTACTTTAGAGAAGGGAAGAATCTCCTATATTCACAGAGCATTAGATAAAACCAGGGTTTCGAAGTTGATTGGAAGTCAAAACATGTGCATAGTCTACAATGAAAAGAGTACCTTCCTTAGTTTTTAAAACTTAAGAATCTCCTCCATTCAGAGAGTGCTAGGTAAAACCAGTGTTTTGTCTTTGATTATAAGAGAAAACATGTGCACAGCAGCCAATGAAACAAGTCCCATTCTTATTTTTCATAACTGAAAAGCCTACTGTATTCACAGAGGGTTAGATAGAACCAGAGTTTTCAAGTTGATTGTAAGTGAAAACATGTGCATAGCAGCAAAGAAAACAAGAATCCTACTAAGATTTCAAAAGTGAATAAACTACTGCATTGGCATAGCATTAGGTAAAAGCAGTGTTTTGACATTGATTTTGAGTGAAAACAATTGCATAGCAGCCAAGGAAACAAGTATCATACTTACCTTTCAAAATTGAATTATCACTGGCATTCACAGAGCACTAGGTAAAACCATTGTTTTAAAGTTGATTGTAAGTGAAAACACGTGTATAGCAGCAAAAGAAATAATAAACTTACTTAGATTTCAAAAGTGAAGAATCAACTGCTTAGTTGTCAAAAGCGAAGAACATCCTATGTTCACACAACTTTAAGTAAAACTGGAGTTTTGACATTGATTATAAGTGAAAACACATGCATAGGAGCCACTGAAACAAGTTTCATTCTTAGTTTTCTTAGTTGTTAAAAATGAGGAATCAACTGCATTCACTGAGCATTAAGGAAAACCAGGGTTTGATGTTGATTGTAAATCAAAACATGTGCACAGTCTCCAATGAAAAGAGGATCTTGTTTAGTATTCAAAACTGAAGAACCTTCTGCATTCAGAGAGTGTTAGTGCAACCATTGGCCAATTTGATGTAATTATGAATTCCAAAACTATAACTGGATCATGCTTTAAACTGATCTGTTAATCTGGGCGTGATTAAGTTATGATTAGGGCATTGACTGGGCCACAAAGGTAGGGAATTGAGCTCCACCCCTTGGTGTGTGGGGAATTGAATATAAAAGGCAAGGCAAAGAACAGAGTTGAAGCAGTCTTTTGAGAAGCAGTTTGATGTTGGAAAGAAAGCCCCAGGAGAAGGGAAGCAATCCGTTCACCTAATCGTCTACAGCTGACCTTGAGAAGGAAACAAGAGTTAAGCCTGGAAAGAAATGCAGCCCCAGGAAGAGAGGAACCCCAGAATCCTGAATCCTGGCAAAGCTGGCAGCTGTCTTGCTCTAACATGTTGCAATGGACTGTGGTGAGAGAAGAAACATAACACTTTATGGCCTGGTATCTGTGGACTTCTACCCCAAATAAATACCCTTTATAAAGACCAACCCATTTTTGGTAATTCACATTAGCACCCCTTTTGGCTGACTAATACAGTTAGGTAAAACAAGTGTTTTGACATTGATTATAAGAGAAAACTCGTGCAAAGCAGCCAATGAAATGTTTCTTTAATAGTTTTCAAAACTGATGTTCTGACTGCATTCCAGAGAATTAGGTAAAACCAGTGTGTGAAGTTTATTGTAAGTGAAAACACATGCATAGCAGTAAATGAAGAAGAATCACACTTAGATTTCAAAAGTGAAGAAACTACTGCATTAGCATAGCATTAGGTAAGAGCTGTGCTTTGACATTGGTTGTAAGTAAAAACAAGTGCATAGCAGCCAAGGAAATAAGTATCTTTCTTACTATACAGTTGTGAAGAACCCCTTGTATTCACAGAGCATTGGGTTAAAACCAGGATTTTGAAGTTGATTGAAACTCAAAACAAGTGTATAGCTGTCAATGAAGTGATTATCTTGCTTAGTTTCCAAAACTGGAGACCCTCCTCCATTCAGACTATGTTAGGTAAAAACAGAGTTGTCTTTGATTCTTAGTGAAAACAGGTGCATAGAGACCAAGGAAACAGGTATCTTGTTTAGTTTTCAAAACTGAAGATATTAGCCCATTGGTATAACTGTAGGTAAAAGCAGTGTTTGACATTGATTGTAAGTGAAAACAAGTGCATAGCAGCCAAGTAAAGAGGTATCTTACTTACTTTACAAAAGTGAAAAACCTCCTGTGTTCCAGGGCATTAAGTAAAACTGGAGTTTTGACATTGATTATAAGTGAAAACACATGCATAGCAGCTCCTGAGACAAGTTTCTTTCTTAGTTTTCAAAACAGAAGAATCAACTGGGTTCACAGAGCAATAGGGAAAACCAGGGTTTTGAAGTGGATTGTAAGTCAAAACATATGCATAGTCTCCAAGGAAAAGAGTATCTTGCTTAGTTTTCAAAACTGAAGAATCTCCTGCATTCAGAGAGTGTTAGGTAAATCCAGGGATTTCACTTTGATTATAAGTGAAAACCTGTGCATTGCAGCCAATGAAACAAGTCTCAGTCTTTCTTTTCAAAAGTGAAAAACCTACTGTATGCAGAGAGCATACAGTAAAAGCAGTGTTTTGAAGTTGATTGTAAGTCAAAACAAGTGCATAGCAGCAAGTGAAACAAGAAACTTACTTAGATTTCAAAAGTGAAGAAAGTACTTCTTTGGGATAGCATTAGGTAAAAGCAGTGTTTTCACACTAATTGTGAGTGGACACAAGTGCATAGCAGCCAAGGAAACAAGTATCTCACTTTCAATTCAAAATTTTAATACCACCTGAATTAGCAGGGTGTTAGGTAAAACCAGTGTTTTCAAAAATATTGATTATAAATGAAATCATGTGCAGAGCAGCAAAAGAAACAAGATTCACTCTTCATTATCGAAACTGAAAAACGGACTGCATTCACAGAATTTTAGGAAACCCAGAGTTTTGAAGTTGATTGTAAGTCAAAACACATGCATAGCTGCCAATGAAAAGAATATCTTGCTTATATATCAAAACTGAAAAACCACCTGTATTCAATTAAAACTATTGTTTTTGATTTTATTGTAAGTGAAAACAAGTGCATCGCAGCCAAGGAAACAAGTACATTGCTTAATTTTCAAAAGTGAAGAAAACACTGCATTGGCATAGCATTAGGTAAAAGAAGTGTTTTCACATTGATTGTGAGTGAAAACAAGTGCATGGTAGCCAAGGAAACAAGTATCTTACTAACCTTTAAAAATTGAATACCTCCTGCATTCACAGAGTGTTATGTAAAACCAGTGTTTTGAAGTTGATTTTAAGGGAAAAAACACATGCATAGCAGCAAATGAAACAAGAATCGTGCTTAGATTTCAAAAGTGAAGAAACTACTGCATAGACATAGCATTAGGTAAAAGTGGTGTTTTGACATTGGTTGTAAATGAAAACGAGTGCATAGCAGGCAAGGAAACAAGTATCTTTCTTAGTTTAGAGAAGTGAAGAATCTCCTATATTCACAGAACATTAGGTTAAAACCAGGATTTTGATGTTGATTGTAACTCAAAACAAGGTCATAGCTGCCAAAGAAATGAGTATCTTGCTTAGTTTCAGAACTGAAGACCATCCTGCATTCAGACTGTGTTAGGTAAAACCAGTGTTTGCTTTGATTCTAAGTGAAAGCAAGTGCATAGAAGCCAGGGAAACAAGTATCTTGATTAGTTTTCAAAACTAAAAAACAGACTGCATTCAAAGAGTTTTAGGTAAAAGCAGTGTTTAACATTGATTTTAAGTGAAAGAACGTGCACAGCAACCAATGAAACAAGATTCTTCACTTTCAAAACTGAAAAATCACCTGCAGTGTGTCAAGTAAAACTAATGTTTGGAATTTTATTTTAAGTGAAAACAGGTGCATTGCAGTCAAGGAAACAAATATCTTGCTTAGTTTTCAGAACTGAAGAAAACACTGCTTTGGCATAGAATTAGGTAAAAGTGGTGTTTTGACATTGGTTGTAAGCGAAAACAAGTGCAAAGCAGCCAAGAAACAAGTTTCTTTCTTACTTTAGAGAAGTGAAGAATCTCCTATATTCACAGAGCATTAGGTTTAAACCAGGGTTTTGAAGTTGATTGTAAGTCAAAATGTTTGCATAGTCTCTAATGAAAAGAGTATCTTGCTTAGTTTTTAAAACTGAAATATCTCCTGCATTCAGAGAGTGTAAGGTAAAACCAGTGTTTTGTCTTTGGTTATAAGAGAAAACATGTCCATAGCAGCCAATGAAACAATTCTTGGTCTTACTTTTCAAAACTAAAAACCTACTGTATTCACAGATCGTTGGGGGAAACTAGTGTTTTCAAATAATTGTAAGTGAAAACATGTGCATTGCAGCAAAGAAAAAAAGAATTTTCTAAGATTTCAAAAGTGAAGAAAATACTGCATTTGCAAAACATTAGGTAAAAGCAGTGTTTTGACATTAATTGAGAGTAAAATAAGTGCATAGCAGCCAAGGAATCAAGTTTCTCACTTGTGTTTCTAACTTTATAACCCCCTGAATTCACATAGCATTAATTAAGCTACTGTTTTAACATTGATTAAAAGTGAAAGCACGTGCAGAGCAGCCAATGAAGCAAGATTCTTTTTTCATTTTCAAAACTGAAAAACTGACTGCATTCACAGAGATTTAGGTAAACCAGGATTTTGAAGTTGTAAGTGAAAACACGTGCATAGCTGTCAAAGAAAAGAGTATCTTGCTGAGGTGTCAAAACAGAAGAACTGCCTGTATTCACAGAGTGTTAAGTCATACTTATGTTTTGAAGTTGATTGTAAGTGAAAACACATGCATAGCAGCAAATGAAACAAGAATCCTTCTTAGATTTCAAAAGTGAAGAAACTACTGCATTGGCATACCATTAGGTAAGAGGGGAGTTTTGACATTGGTTGTAAGTGAAAACAAGTGCATAGAAGCCAAGGGAACAATTAACTTTTTTACTTTACAGAACTGAAAACTGCCTGTATTCACAGAGTTTTAGATTAAAACCAGGATTTTGAAGTTCATTGTAACTCAAAATAGTTGAATAGCTGCCAATGAAATGAGTATCTTGCTTAGTTTCCAAAACTGGAGACCCTCCTGCATTCAGACTCTGTTAGTTAAAACTAGTGTTTTCCTTTAAGTAAAAGTGAAAACAAGAGCATAGAAGTCAAGGAAACAAGTACCTTGCTAAGTTTATAAACTGAAGAAAACCCTGCATTGGCATTGCATTAGGGGAAAGCAGTGTTTTGACACTGATTGTAAGTGAAAACAAGTGCATAGCAGCCAAGGAAACAAGTATCTTATTTACTTTACAAAAGTGAAGAACCTCCTCTGTTCACAGAGCATTAAGTTAAAACCAGTATTTTGAAGGTGATTCTAACTCAAAACAAGTGCATAGCTGCTAATGAAATGAGGATCTTAGTTAGTTTTCAAAACTGGAGAACTTCTTGTATTCAGACTGTGTTAGGTAAAACTACTGTTTGCCTTTGAGTCTATGTGAAAACAAGTGCATAGAAGCCAAGGAAACAAGTAACTTGCTTACTTATCAAAACTGAAGAGATTCCTGCATTCAGAGAGTGTTAGGTAAAACCAGTGTTTTTATTTTGTTTATCAGTGAAAACAGATGCATAGCATACAATAAAACAAGACTCAGTCTTTCAATTCAAATTGAAAATCTTCTGTATTCAAAGAGCATTAGGCTAAAACCAGGATTTTGAAGTTGATTTTAGCTCAAACAAGTAGATAGCTGCCAATGCAATGAGTATCTTGCTTAGTTTTCAAAACTGGATAAACTCCTGCATTCAAACTGTGTTAAGTAAAACCAATGTTTGCCTTTGATTCTAAGTGAACATGCATGCATAGAAGCCAAGGGAACAAGAATCTTGCTTAGTTTTCAAAACTGAAGAAATTAGTGCATTGGCATAGCACTTGGCAATAACAGTGTTTTGACATTGATTGTAAGTGAAAACAAATGCATAGCAGCCAAGGAAACAAATACCATAATTACTTTACAAAAATGAAGAACCTCCTGTATTCACAGTTTTAGGGAAACCAGGGTTTTGACATTGATTATAAGTTAAAATACGTGCAAAGCAGCAAATGAAACTGATTTCTTTATTGGTTTTCAAAACTGAAGAATCAACTGCATTTACAGAGCATTAGGTATAATCAGCGTTTTGAAATTGATTGTAAGTGAAAACAAATGAATAGCAGCAAATGAAACAAGAATATTTCTTAGATTTCAAAGTGAATAAACTACTTCATTGGCATAGCCTTAGGTAAAGGGGTACTTTGACATGGATTGTAAGTGAAAACAAGTGCATAGCAGCCAAGGAAAAAAAGTATCACACTTGCATTTCCAAACTTTAGTACCTCTTGAGTTCTCAGAGCATTAGGTAAAACCAGTGTTTTAAAAATGATTATAAGTGAAAACACATATAGAGCAGCCAATGAACAAGATTCAGTCTTCATTTTCAAAACTCCAAAATTGAATGCATACAGAATTTTAGGGAAACCCATGTTTTGAAGTTGTTTGTAAGTCAAAACACATGCATAGCTGCCAATGAAAAGAGTATCTTTATTATTTGTCAGAACTGAAGAAACACCTGCATTCAGAGTGTGTTAGGTAAAACCAGTGTTTTGAATTTTATTATAAGTGAAAACATGTTCATTGAAGCAAAGGAAACAAGGTTTTTGCTTAGTTTTCAAAACTGAACAAACCAGTGCATTTCTATTACATTTGGTGAAAAACAGGATTTTGACATTGATTGTGAGTGAAAGTAAGAGCATAGCAGCCAAGGAAACAAACATTTAACTTACCTTTCAAAATTGAAGAACCTCCTGCTTTCACAGAACATTAGGTAAAACAAGTGTTTTGAAGTTTATTGTAATTCAAAACAAGTGCATAGCTGCAAATGAAATGAGGCTCTTTGTTAGTTTTCAAATATGGAGAATCTCCTGCATTCAGAGTGTGTTAGGTAAAACTAATATTTTCCTTTGAGTCTAAATGAAAACAGGTGCATAGAAGCCAAGGAAACAAGTATCTTACTTACTTTTCAAAAGTGAAGCACCTCTTGATTTCACAGAGCATTAAGTAAAATCAGAGTTTTCACGTTGATTATAAGTCAAAACACATGCCTAGCAGCCACTGAAACAAATTTCTTTCATAATTTTCAGGACTACAGAATCAACTGCA
Organism: Cabassous unicinctus; assembly: GCA_029593785.1. Taxonomy (NCBI): domain Eukaryota; kingdom Metazoa; phylum Chordata; class Mammalia; order Cingulata; family Chlamyphoridae; genus Cabassous; species Cabassous unicinctus. The sequence continues at coordinate 46,048 of JAQZBX010006181.1, read as the reverse complement.
TTCAGAGAGCATTAGGTAAAACCAGGGTTTTGAAGATCTTTGTAAGTCAAACCTGTGAATAGTCTCCAATGAAAACAGTATATTGCTTGGTTTTGGAAAACTGAAGAAACTACTGCATTCAGAGAGTGTTAGGTAAAACCAGTGATTTGACTTTGATTATAAGTGAAAACATGTGCACAGCAGCCAATGAAACAAGTCTCAGTCTTACTTTGCAAACTGAAAAACCTATTGTATTCACAGAGCGTTAGGTAAAACCAGTGTTTTGAAGTTGATTGTAAGAGAAAACACATGCATAGCAGCAAATAAAATAAGAATCTTACTTAGATTCCAAAACTGAATAAACCCCTGCATTAGCATAGCATTAGATAAAAGCAACGTTTTGACATTGTGAGTGAAAGCAAGAGCATAGAAGCCAATGAAACAAGTATCTTACATGCCTTTCAAAATTGAAGTGCCTCCTGCATTCACAGAGTGTTATGTAAAACCAGTGTATTGAAGTTGATTGTAAATGAAAAAACGCACATAGCAGCAAAAGAAACACAAATCTTACTTACATTTCAAAAGTGAAGAAACAACTGAAGTGGCCTAACATTAGGTAAAAGCAGTATTTTGACATTGATAGTAAGTGGAAACACGTGCCTAGCAGCCACTGAAAGAAGTTTATTCTTAGTTTTCAATCATAAAGAATCAACTGCATTTGCGGAGAATTAGGAAAAACCAGGGTTTTGAAGTTGATTGTAAATCACATGTGCATAGTCTCCAATGAAAAGAATATATTGCTTAGTTTTCAAAACTGAAGAAACCCTTGCATTCACAGTGTGTTAGGTAAAACCAGTGTTTTGACTTGGATTATAAGTGAAAGCGCATGCATAACAGCCAATGAAACAGGTCACAGTCTTACTTTTCAAACTGAAAATCCTACTGAATTCACAGAGCATTAAGTAAAACCAGTGTTTTGAAGTTGTTTGAAAGAGAAAACACGTTCATATCAGCTAATGAAACAAGAATCTTACTTAGATCTCAAAAGTGAAGAAACTACTGCATTGGCATAGCATTAGGTAAAAGCAGTGTTTTGACATTGGTTTTAAGTGAAATGAAGTGCATAGCAACCAAGGAAACAAGTATCTTACTTACTTTACAAAAGTGAAGAACCTCCTTTATTCACAGAGCATTAGGTTAAAACCAGGAATTTGAAGTTGATTGTAACTTGAAACAAGTGCATAGCTGCCAATGAAATGAAGATCTTGGTTAGTTTTCAAAACAGGAGAACACGTTAATTCAGACTGTGTTAGGTAAAGTTAGTGTTTTCATTTGTGTCTATGTGAAAACAAGTGCATAGAAGACAAGGAAACAAGTAACTGGCTTAGTTTTCAAAACTGAAGAGACTCCTGCATTCAGAGCATGTTAGGTAAATCCAGTGTATTCATTTTGTTTATAAATGAAAACACATAAATAACATCCAATGAAACAAGACTCAGTCTTTCAATTCAAACTGAGAAACCTTCTGTAATTACAAAACATTAAGTTAAAATCAGGATTTTGAAGTTGATTGTAACTCAAAACGTACATTGCTGCCAATGCCATAAGCATCTTGCTTAGTTTTCAAAATGGCAGAACCTCTAACATTCAAACTGTGTTAGGTAAAGCTAGTGATTTTCTTTTATTCTAAGTGAAAACAAGAGGTTAGAAGCCAAGTAAACAAGTATTTTCCTTAGTTTTCAAAACTGAAAAATCAGTGCATTGGCATAGCACTAGGTAAAAGCAGTGTTTTGACATTGATTGTAAGTGAAAACAAGTGCATAGCAGCAAAAGAAACAATTATCTTACTTTACAAAAGGGACGCACCTCCTGTGTTCACAGAGCATTAACTAAAACCAGGGTTTTGAATTTGACTGTAAGGGAAAACATTTGCATTGCAGCAAATTAAGAATTTTACTTAGATTTCAAAAATGAAGAAACCACTGCAGTGGCATAGCATCAGGTAAAAGCCGTGTTTTGACATTGTGAGTGAAAGCAAGTGCATAGCAGCCAAGGAAACGAGTGACTTACTTTCCTTTCAAAATTGAAGTACTTCCTGCATTCACAGAGTGTTAGGTAAAACCAATGTTTTGACATTGGTTGTAAGTGAAAACAAGTGCCATAGCAGCCAATTAAACAAGGACTTGCTTGGTTTTCACAAATGAAGAAATGACTGCATTCATAGAATCTTATGAATCACCACTGCTTTGAAATTGAGTGTAAGTGAAAAGAAGTGTGAAGCAGGCAATTTAATGAGTAACATGCTTAGTTTACAAAACTGAAGAACCAATTACATTCACAAAGCATTAAGTAAAACCAGTGTTATTTCATTGATTGTAAGTGAGAACAAGTGCAAAGCAGCCAATTAATGAAGTAATTTGCCTTGTTTTCATAACTGAAAAAAAAGTGAGTCTGGTAAAACCACCATTTTCACATTGATTCTAAATGTAAAGAAGTGTGAAAAAGGCAATTAAATGAGTAACTTGCTAGGTTTTCAACAGTGAAAAACCACTTAAATTCAAAAGGTAAAAAGATTGTTTTTTCATTGATTGTAAGTGAGAATAACTGAATAATATCCTATTAAACAAGTAACTTGCTGAATTTTTGAAAATTGTATAACCTCCTTCATTGACAGAATTTTAGGAAAAACCAGGGTTTTGACATTTGTTGTATGTGAAAAAAAGTGCATAGCAGCATATTAAACTACTTGCTTGGAATTCAAATTTGAAGAATCTCATGCATTCACAAAGCATTAGGTGTAACCAGGGTTTTGACATTGATGGTAAGTGAAAGCCTGTGTGTAGCAGGCAATTGAACAAGCAAATTTCTTAGTTTTCAAAAATGAATAACCTCCTTCATTCACAGAGCATTGGGTCAAACAAGTGTTCTGATATTGAATGTAAGTGAAAAATGCATAGCAGCCCATAAACGAAATAACTTCCTTAGTTTTCACAAATAAAGTAACTACTGCATTCCCAGAACGTTAGGTAAAACCATGGGTTTGACATTGGTTGTAAATGAAAACAAGTGAATAGTATCCTATTAAACAAGTACTTTCCTTAGTTTTGAAAACTGGAAAACTTTATTCATTCACAGAGCATTAGGTAACACCACTCTTTTGGCATTAAATACCAGCAAATAACACAAGTAACTTGGCTAAAATTTGAAAAAGAAAAACCTACAGCATCCACAAAGCATTAGGTAAAACCAGTGCTTTCACATTGATTGTAAGTGAAAAGAAGTGTGCAGCAGGCAAATAATGAATAATTTGCATAGTTTTCAAAACTGAAAAACTACTTACACTCACTATCATTAGATAAATGCAGTGTTTCTTCATTGATTTGGAGAAAGGGTGCAAAGGAAACAAATAAAAAACTTGCTTAATTTTCCCAACTGATGACACCCCTGCATTCACAGAGCATTAGGTAAAATAACAATTTTGACATTGATTGTAAGTGAAAACAAGAGTGTAGCAGGCAAATAAACAAGCAACTTGCTTAGTTTTCAAAACTGAAGAACATACTGCATTTACAGCTCTTTAGTTAAAACCAGTGTTTTGATATTGATTGTAAGTGAAGCCAAATATATAGCAGCCAATTAATCAAGGACATTCTTAGTTTTCACAAATGAATAAATGACTGCTTGCACAGAATCTTATGTATCACCACTGTTTTGACAATGATTGTAAGTGAAAAGATGTCTGAGTCTGGCAATTATTTGGGTAACTTGCTTTGTTTCAAAACTGAAGAACCACTTACATTCAAAAACCATTCGGTAAAAACAAGGTCATTTCATAGATTGTAAGTGAGAAGAATTGAATAGTGTCCTAAAATCATGTACCTTGCTTAATTTTTGGAAATTGTACAAACAAATTCATTCACAGAGTTTTAAGTAAAACCAGGGTTTTGACATTGATTGCAATTGAAAAAAACTGAAGAGTATCCTATTAAACAAGTACCTTATTTAATTTTTGAAAACTGAAGAGCACCTTTCATTCACAGAACATTATGAAAAACCAAGGTTTTGGCATTGGTTGTAAGTGAAAACATGTGCATAGCACCAAAAGAGAAAGTAACTTGCTCAGTTTTCACAACTGAAGAAACTACTGCATTCACAAGTATTAGATAAAACCAGCATTTTGACATTGATTATATGTGAAAACAACTGTGTAGCAGACAGTTATTCAAGCAACTTGCTCAGTTTTCAAAACTGTAAACCACTTACAGTCAAAAAGTTAAAACCAGTGTTTTTTCATTGATTGTAAGTGAAAAAAGTGAATAATATCCTATTAAACAAGTACCTTGCTTCATTTGCTGTATGTTTGGTTAAACCAGGGATTTGGCATTGGTTGTAAGTGAAACTAAGTGCATAGTAGCAAATTAAACTACTTACTTGGAATTCAAAACTGAAGAACCTCATGCATTCACAGAGCATTATGTAAAACCAGAGTGTTGACATTGACTGTATGTGAAAACAAGTGTGTAGCAAGGAATTAAACAAACATTTTGCTTAGTTTTCAATACTGAAGTACCTTCCTCATTCATAGAGCATTAGTTCTAACAAGCATTTTGGTATTGAGTGTAAGTTAAAACAAATGAGTAGCAGCCATTTAAAGAAATAACTTCCTTAGATTTCAGAAATGAAGAAATTACTGCATTCCCAGGACATTAGGGAAAACCAGGGTTTTGATATTGGTTATAAGTTAAAACAAGTGCATAGCAGCCAATTAAAGAATTAACATGCTTAGTTTTCACAACTGAAGACACTACTGCATTCACAGAGTGTTAGGTAAAACCATCATACTGATATTGTAAGTGAAAAAAAGTGCATATCAGCCAATTAAACAAGTAATTGGCTTAGTTTTGAAAAGTGAAGAACCTCCTAAATTCATTGAGCCTTAAGGAAAACCAGCGTTTTGATATTTATTATATGTGAAAACAAGTGCATAGCAGCCAATTAAACAAGGAAATGCTAGGTTTCCACAAGTGAAGAAATTACTGCATTCACAGAATCTTATGTATCACCACTGTTTGACATTGATTGTAAGTGAAAAGAAGGGTGAAGCAGGCAATAAAATGAGTAACTTGCTTAGTTTTCAAAGCTGAAGAACAACTTACATTCACAAGGAGTTAGGTAAATCCAATGTTTTTTCATTGATTGTAAATGAGATAAAGTGCAAAGCAGCCAATTAAGAAGTAACATACTTAGTTTTCACAACTGAAGAAACTCTTGCATTTACAGAGGATTATGTGAAACCACAATTTCAACATTGATTGTAAGTGAAAACAAGTGAATATTATCCTATTAAAAGTACATTTCTTAATATTTGAAAACTGAAGAACCTCTTTCATTCACAGAGCCTTAGTTAAAACCAGGGTTTTGACATTGGTTGTAAGTGAAAACAATTGCATAACACCAAATGAAAATGTAAATTGCTTAGTTTTCACAACTGAAGAAATTACTGCCTTCACAAGCATTAGGTAACACCGGCATTTTGACATTGATTTTAAGTGAAAAGAAGGGTGTAACAACCAATTATACAAGTAACTTGCTTAGTTTTCAAAACTAAAGGACATACTGCATTCATAGAGTGTTAGGTAAAACCACTGTTTTGGCCATGATTGTAACTGTGAATAAACACAAGCAAATAATACAAGTAACTTGCTTAGAATTCAAAACAGAATAACCTACTGCATTCACAGAACATTAGGTAAAACCAATGATTTGACATTGATTGAAAATGAAAAGAAGTGTGCAGCAAACAATTAAATGAGTAACTTGCATAGTTTTCCAATCCTAAGAACCACTTTCATTCACAAAGCCTTTGGTAAAACCAGTGTTTTTTCACTGATTGTGGGAACAAGTGCAATGCAGCCAATTAAGGATATAATATTCCTAGGTATCACAACTGAATAAACTCCTGCATTCACAGAGCATTAGATAAAACCACCATTTTGACATTGCTTGTAAGTGAAAAGAAGTGTGTAGCAGGAAATTAAATGGATAACTTGCTTTATTTTAAAAACTGATCAACCACTTATATTAACAAATGTAAAACCAGTATTTTTTCATTGAATGTACATGAGAAGAAGTAAATAGTATATGGTTAAACAAAAACCTTGCTCAATTTTTGAAAATTGAAGTATGAACTACATCCACAGAGTGTTAGGTAAAACCAGGGTTTGTAATTGGTTGTATGTGAAACCACGTGCAGAGCAGCAAATTAAACTAATTGGTTGGAATTCAAAACTGGAAAACCTCATGCATTCACAGAGCTTTAGGTTAAACCATTATTTTGACATTGATTGTTAGTGAGAACAAGTGTGTAACAGGCAATTAAACAAGCAACTTGCTTAATTCTCAAATTTAAAGAATGGCTTTCATTCAGAGAGCATAGTTCAAGCAAGTATTTTGATATTGAATGTAAGTGAAAACAAGTGTGTAGCAGCCAATTAAAGAAATAAATTCCTCAGATTTCACAAATGAATAAACTACAGCGTTCCCAGTATGTTACATAAAACCATGGTTTTGACATTGGTTGTAAGTTAAAATAAATTCATAGCAGCCAATTATAAAAGTAATGCAATTAGTTTTCACAACTGAAGAAACTCCTGCATTCACACAGCATTAGGTAAGACTACCATGTGGACTTTGGTTGTAAGAGAAAAGAATTGTGCAGCAGGCAATTAAATTACTAACTTGCTTAGTTTTCAAAATTGAAGATCCACTTATATTCACAAAGTTAAAACCATTGTTTTTTCATTGATTGTAAGTGAAAAGAAGTGAATAGTATCCTATTAAACAAGTACTTTGCTTAATTTTTGAAAATTTAAGAACCGCCTTCATTCACAGAATGTTAGCTAAAACCAGGGGTTTGACATTGGTTGTAAGTGAAAACAAGTGCAAAGCAGCAAATTAAACTAATTGCTTGGAATTCACAACTGAAGAACCTCATGCATGCACAGACCATTAAGCAAAACCAGTGCTTTGACATTGGAAGAAAACAAGTGTGTAGCACAGAATTAAACAAGCACCTTGCTTTGCTTTCAAAACTAAAGTACCTCCATCATTCACAGAGCTTTAGGTCAAACAGGAGTTTTGATATTTAATATAAGTGAAAACTAGTCCATAGCAGTTAATTAAAGTAATACCTTCCTTAGTTTTCACAAATGAAGAAACTACCTTATTCCCAGAACTTTCAGTAAAACCGTGGTTTTGATATTGGTTGCAAGTTAAAATGAGGGCATAGCAGAAAATTAAAGAAGTAAAATACTTAGCTTTCACAACTAAAGAAACTACTGCATCCACCAAGTGTTAGGTAACAAAACAGATTTACCTTTGACTGTCAGTGAAAACAAGTGTGCAGCATTCATTTAAAGAAGTAAATTGTTCAGTTTCCCAACTGAAGATACTACTGCATTCCAAGAGGATTAGGAAAACCGTTGTTTGTCATTGATTGTAAGTTAAAACATGTGCATAGCACCAAATGAAAAAGTAACTTGCTTAGTTTTCACAATTTCAATAAACAACTGCAAACTCAGCCTATTGGGCAAAAACAACATTTAGACATTGTAAGTGAAAACAAGTGAATAGCAAACAAATGAACAAATAACTTGCTTAATTATCAAACCTGAAGAACCTACTGCATTCCCAGAGCATTTGGTAAAGCCAGTGTTTTGACATTGATTGGAAGTGAAAACAAGGGCCATAGCAGCGAAAAAATGAAGTAATTTGCTTAGTTTTCAAAACTGAAGGTACTCCTTTATTCACAGAGTGTTAGGTAAAGCCAGTGTTTTGCTATTTATTGTATGTGAAAACAAGTGCATAGCAGCCAATTAAACAAGGACTTTTTTGTTTTACACAAGTGAGGAAATGACTGCATTCACAGAATCTTTTGTATTACCAGTGCTTTGACATTGATTGTAAGTGAAAATAAGTTTGAAGCAGGCAATTGAATGAATAACTTGCTTAGTTTCAAAACTGAAGAACCACTTACATTCACAAATCATTAGGTAAAACCAGGATTTTTTCATTGATTGTGTAAAGAAGTGAATATTGTCCTATTAAACAAGTATGTTACTTAATTTTTGAAAATTGTTGAACCTCCTTCATTTTCAAAGAGTTAGGTTAAACCAGGGTTTAAACATTGGTGTAAGTGAAAACAAGTGCATAGCAGCTAATTAAAATACTTGTTTAGAATTCACAAAGGAAGAACCTCCTGCATTCACACAGCTTTAGGCCAAACAAATATTTTGATATTGAATGTAAGGGAAAGCAAGTGCATAGCAGTCAATTAAAGAAATAACTTCCTCAGTTTTCACAAATTCAAAAACTACTGCACTCCCAGAATGTGAAGCAAAACCATTGTTTTGATATTGGTTGTAAGTGAGAAGAAGAGCATAGCAGCCAATTGAAGAAGTAGTGTACTTAGTTTTCACAACTGAAGAATCTACTGCATTCACAGACTGATAGGTATCACAACTGAATTGCCATTGACTGTAAGTGAAAATAAGTACATAGCAGTCATTTAAAGAAGTAAATTGCTTGGTTTTCCCAACTGAAGAAACTACTGCATTCCAAGTGCATTAGGTAATCCATGGTTTTGATATTTGTTGTAAGTTAAAACAAGTGTATAACAACCAATGAAAGAAGTATCATGCTTACTTTTCACAACTGAGAAAACTACTCCATTCTCCATATATTAGGAAAAAACAGCATACTGACATTGTAAGGGAAAACAAATGAATAGCAGCCAATTAAACAAGTAACTTGCTTGGTTTTCAAAACTGAAGAACCTACTGCATTCACAGAGATTTAGGTAAAACCAGTGTTTTGACATTGAGTGTAAGTGAAAACAAGTGCCATAGCACCCAAATAGAGAAGTAATTTGTTTAGTTTTCAAAAGTGAAGTATCTCCTACATTCACAGAGCTTTTGGCAAAAGCAGAGTTTTGATATTTATTATATGTGAAAACAAGTGCATAGCAGTCAATTAAACAAGGACTTGCTTGGTTTATACAAGTGAAGAAACAACTGCATTCACAGAATCTTATGTATCACCACTGCTTTGACATTGATTGTAAGTAAAAAGAAGTGTGGAGTAGTCAATAAAATGAGTAACTAGCTTAGTATTCAAAACTGAAGAACCACTTCCATTCACAAAGCATTAGGTAAAACAAGTGTTTTTTTCATTAATTGTAAGTAAGAACAAGTGCAAAGCAGCCAATTAAGGAAGTAATGTGCCTAATCTACTTTGCTGAAGAAACTCCTGCATTTACAGATCGTTAGGTAAAACCACCATTTTGACATTAATTGTAAGAGAAAACAGGTTAATAGTATCCTATTATACAAGTACCTTCTTTAATTTTTGAAAATTGAAGAACATACTTCATTCCCAGTTCATTAGGTAAAACCAGGATTTTGACATTGGTTGTAAGTGAAAACAAGTGCATAGCACAAAAAGAAAAAGTAACTTGCTTAGTTTTCAAAACTGAAATACCTCCACATTTACATAGCATTAGGTAAAACCACTGTTTTGGCATTGATCATAAGTGAGAATAAATACCGGTAAGTAACGCAAGTAACTTGCTTAGAATTCAAAATAGAATAACCTACTGCGTTGACAAAGCATTAGGAAAAAACAGTGCTCTGATGTTGATTTTAATGAAAGGAAGTGAGCAGCAGGCAATTAAATGAGTAACTGGCATAGTTTCTGAAAGTGAAGAACTACTTACATTCACTAAGCATTAGGTAAAACCAGTGTTTCTAAATTGATTGTTAGAATAAGTGCAAAGCAACCCATTAAGGAAGTAATGTTCTTGTTTTCACAACTGAAGACACTCTGCATTCACAGAGCATTTGGTAAAACCACCATTTTGACATTGATTGTAAATGAAAAGTAGTGTGGGAAGGCAAATAAATGAGTAATTTGCTTATCTTTCAAAACTGAAGAACAATTTACATAGACAAAGTTGAAACCAGTGTTTTACCATTGATTGTAAGTGAGAAGAAGTGATTAGTATGCTATTAAACTAGTAACTTGCTTAATATTTGAATATTGAAGAAACTCCTTCATTCACAGAGTGTAACTAAAACCAGGGTTTTGACATTCATTGTATGTGAAAACAAGTACATAGCAGCAAATTAAAACACTTGCTTGGTATTCAAATCTGAAAAGCCACAAGCATTCCCAGAGCATTAGGTAAAACAAGTGTTTTCACATTGAATATAAGTGAGAACCAGTGTGTAGCAGGCAAAGAAATTGCTTCATTAAGAGACCTTTAGGTTAAACAAGTGTTTTGCTATTGAATTTAAGTGAAAACAAGTGTATAGCAGACAATTAAAAAAACTTCCTCAGCTTTCACAAATGATGAAAGTACTGCCCTCACAGAACATTAGGTAAAACCATAGCTTTAATATTGGTTGTAAGTTAAAACAAGTGCATAGCAGCCAATTAAAGAAGTAACATGCTTAGTGTTCTCAAGTGAAGAAATGACTGCATTCCAAGAGCATTAGTTAAACGATTATTTTGTCAGCAATTGTAAATGAAAACAAGTGCATAGCACACAATGAAAATGTAATTGGTTTAGTTTTCAGAACTTGAAAAAACTACTGCTTTCTCAGTGTGTTACATAAACCAGCATATTGACATTGTAAATGAAAACAAGTGCATAGAAAGCAATTAAACAAATAACTAGCTTAATTTTTAAAACTGAAGGACCTACTGCATTCATAGAGTGTTAGGTAAAACCACAGTTTTGGCATTGATTGTCAGTGAAAACAAAGAAGTAAAAGCAAATAACACGAGGAACCCACTTAGAATTCAAAACAGAATAGCCTACTGCATTCACAGAGCTTTAGGTAAAACCAGGGTTTTGACATTGCGTATAAGTGAAAATAAGTGTGTAGCTGGCAATTAAACAAGTAACTTGCTTGGTTTTCAAAACTGATACCTCCTATATTTACAGAATATTACATAAAACCAGTGTTTTGACATTAATTGTAAGTGAAAACAAATGCATAGCAGTGAATTAAAAAGGAACTTGCTTAGTTTTCACAAGTGAAATAAATGAATGTATTCACAGAATATCATGTATCACCAATGCTTTGACATTTATTGTAAGTGAAAACAAGTGCAAAGCAGGAGAAGAAAAAGTAACTTGTTTTATTTGGAGAACTTAAAGAAACAACTGAATTCTCAGAGTATTATGTAAAACCAGCATATTAATTTTGACTGTAAGTGAAAATAAGTGTGTAGCAGGGAATTAAGCAACTTGCTCCGTTTTCAAAATTGAAGAGCATCCTTCATTCACAGAGAATTATGAGAAACCTGTGTTTTCATATTGAATGTAAGTGAAAACCAATATGAAGCAGCCATTTAAAGAAATAACTTCTTTGGTTTTTGCAAATGATGAAACTACAGAATTCCCAGGATGTTATGCAAAATCACTGCTTTCACAAGGATTGTAAAGGAAAACAAGTGCATAGCATAAATGAAAAAGTAACTTGCTTAGTTTGCACAGCTGAAGAAACTACTACATTAGGAAGTATTAGGTAAAACCAGCATTTTGACATCGATTGTAATTGAAAACAAGTGTGTAGCAGCTAATTAACAAACAATTTCTTTTGTTTTCAAAACTAAATGATCTCCTGCAATCATAGAGTATTAAATAAAACCGCTGATTTGGCATTGATTTTAAGTGGAAACAAATAAATACCAACAAATAACACAAGTAACTTGCTTAGAATTCAAAACAGAATTACTTACTGCATTCACAGAACATTAGGTAAAACTGGTGTTTTGAAATTGATTGTCTGAGAAAAGAAGTGTTTAGCAGGTTATTAAATGTGTAACTTGGTTAGTTTTCAAAACTGAAGTGACTCCTATATTCACAGAGTGTTAGGATAAGCCAGTGTTATGTAATTAATTGTAACTGATAAGTCAATAGAATCCTATTAAACAAGAACCTTGCCTATTTTTGAAAACTGAAGAACCTCCATTCAGAGAGTGTTAGTTAAAACCAGGGATTTGACATTGGTTGTAAGTGAAATCAAGTGCCTAGCAGCACTTGTTTTGAATTCAAAACTGAATAGCCTCCTGCATTCACACACCATTATGTAAAACCAGTGTTTTGATATTGATTGTAAGTGAAAACAAGTGCATAACAGCCAATTATACAAGTAACTTGCTTACTATTCAAAACTGAAAGACCTCATGCATTCATGGAGTGTTAAGTAAAATCACTGTATTGGCATTGATTGAAAGTGAGAATAAATATCAGCAAAAAACAAAAGTAACTGTTTAGAATCCAAAAGATAATAACCTACTGCATTCAAAGAGCATTACATGAAACCAGTGCTTTGATATTGATTGTATGTGAAAAGATATGTGCAGCAGGCAATTAAATGAGTAACTTGCATAGTTTTCCAAACTGAAGGACCACTTGAATTAACAAAGAGTAATGTAACACCAGTGTTTTCATTTGATTTAGAGAACAAGTGCAAAGTTGACAATTAAGGAAGTAACATGCTTAGAGTTCACAAATGAAGAAACATCTGCACTCACAGAGTGTTGGTAAAAACATCATTTTGACATTGATTGTAATTGAAAAGAAGTGTGTAGCAGGCAATTAAATGAGTAACTTGCTTAGTTTTCAAAATTGCCAAACTACTTCCATTCACAAAGTTAAAACCGGTGTTTTGTCATTGATTGTGAGAAGATGTGACTAGTATCCTGTTAAAGAAATATCTTGCTTAATTTTGAAAATTGAAGGTCCTTCTTCATTCACTGAGAGTTAGGTAAAACCATGGTTTTGACATTGGTTGCAAGTGAAAAAAAGTTCATAGCAGCCAATTAAAGAAGTAACATGCTTAGTTTTCACAACTGAAGGAACTACTGCCTTCACAGAGTGTTAGGCATTACAATTCATTTGCCATTGACTTTAAGTGCAAACAAGTTCATTTTTATTCATTTAAAGAATATTGTTTAGTTTTCCCAACAGAAGAAACTACCCTTACTGCATTCCAGGAGCCTTAGGTAAACCATTGTTTTGTCATTGATTGAAAGTGAAAGCAAGTATCATAGCAGCCAAATAGAGAATTAATTTGCTGAGTTATCAAACCTGAAGAACCTCCAACATTCACAGAGTGTTAGGTAAAACCATCATTTTGACATTGATTGTAAGTGACAAGAAGTGTGTAGCAGGCAATTAAATGTGTAACTTGCTTCGTTTTCAAAACTGAAGAACAACCTACATTCACAAAACTAAAACCAGTGTTTTATCATTGTTTGTAAATGAGAAGAAGTGAATAGAAATCTATTAAACAAGTACCTTGCTTAATTTTTCAATATTGAAATACTTCATTCATTCACAGACTGTTAGGTAAAACTTGCATTTTGACATTGGTTGTAAGTGAAAATAGGTGTTAGTAGGCAATTAAATAAGCAATTTGCTTAGTTTTCAAATTGAATAACGTCTTTCATTCACAGAGCATTAGGTCAAACAAGTATTTTGGTATTGAATCTAAGTGAAAACAAGTGCATAGCAGCCAGTTAAAGAAATTACTTCCTTAATTTAAACATATGAAGAAACTACTGTATTATCAAAATGTTTGGAAAAACCATGGCTTTGACATTGGTTGTAAGTTAAAACAAGTGCATAACAGCCAATTAAAGAAGTAAAGTGCTTAGTTTTCACAACTGAAGAAACTACTTCATTCACAGAGTTTTAGGTAGCACAACTGATTTACCATTGACTGTAAGTGAAAACAAGTGAATAACATTCATTTCAAGAAGTATATAGCTTAGTATTCCCAATTGAAGAAGTTATTGCATTCCAACAGTGTTATGTAAACCATTATTTTGTTATTGATTGTAAGTGAAAGCAAGAGCATAACACCAAAGGAAAAAGTAACTTTCTTAGTTTTCACAAATTGAAGAAACTACTTCATTCATAGAGTGTTTGGTAAAACCAACATATTGACATTGATTGTGAGTGAAACAAATGAATAGTATCTTATTAAACAAGTACCTTCTGTAATTTTTGAAAACTGAAAAGCCTCCTTCATTCACAGAGTGCTAGGTAAAACCAAGGTTTTGACAATGGTTGTAACTGAAAACAAGTGCATAGCACCAAATGAAAAAGTAACTTGCTTAGTTTTCACAAGAGAAGAAACTACCGCATTCACAAGTATTATGTAAGAACAGCATTTTGATGTTGATTTTAAGTGAAAACAAATGCATAGCAACCAATTATACAAGTAACTTTCTTAGTTTTCAAAACTTAGGGACCTACTGCATTCATAGAAATTTTGATAAAACCACACTTTTGGCAATGACTGTAAGTGTGTATAAATACCAGCAAATAACACAAGAAACATACTAGAATTCAAAACACAATAACCTACTACATTCACAGAGTATTAGGTAAAACCAGGGTTTTCACATTGGGGTAACTGAAAACAAGTGCATAGCACCCAAACAAAAAGTAACTTGCTTAATTTTGACAACTTGAGAAAACAACTGCATTCTCAAAATATTAGGTTAAACCAGCATATTGACATTGTAAGTGAAAACAAGTGTGTAGCAGCCAATTAAACAAGGAACTTACTTAGTTTTTGAAACTGAAGAAGCTACTGCTTCTTCAGCATAAGGTAAAACCAGTGTTTTGACATTGATTGTAAGTGATAACAAGTGCCATAGCAGCCAATTAAACATGGACTTGCTTGGTTTACACAAGTTAAGAAATGACTGCATTCACAGAATCATATGTATCACCACTGCTTTGATATTGATTGTAAGTGAAAAGAATTGTGAAGCAGGCAATTAAATGAGTAACTTCCTTAGTTTTCAAAATTTAAGAACCACTTACATTCACAAAGCATTAGGCAGAACCTGTGTTTTTTCATTGACTTTAAGTGAGAAGAAGTGAATAGTATCCTATTAAGCAAGTACCTTGCTTAATTTTTGAAAATTGAAGAACCTCCTTCATTCAGAGTTTTAGGTTAAACCAGGGTTTTGACATTCTTTTTAAGTGAAAACAAGTGAATAGCAGCAAATTAAACTACTTACTTGGTATTCAAATCTGAAAAACCTCATGCATTCACAGAGCATTAGGTAAACCAGTGTTTTCACCTTGATTGTAAGTGAAAGCCAGTATGTAGCAGGCAATTAAGCAAGGAACTTGCTTATTTTTCAAAACTGAAGAACCTGCTTCATTCATAGAGATTTAGGTTAAACAAGTGTATTGATATTGAATTTAAGTTAAAACAAGATTGTGGCAGACAATTAAATAAATAACTTCCTTAGTTTTCACAAATGAAGAAAGTACTGCCTTCCCAGAAAATTAAGTAAAACCATAGTTTTAATATTGGTTGCAAGTTAAAACAAGAGCAAAGCTTCCAATTAAAGAAGTTACATGCTTAATTTTCCCAAGTGAAGAAATGACTGCATTCCCAAAGCATTAGTTAAACCTTTGTTTTGTCAGTGATTGTAAATGAAAACAACTGCATGGCACCAAATGAAAATGTAACTTCCTTAGTTTTCACAACTTGAAGAAACTGCTGCTTTCTCGGTGTATTATGTAAACCACCATGTCAGCATTGTAAATGAAAAGAAGTGCATAGCAATCAATTAAACAAGTTACAGCTTAGTTTTGAAAACTGAAGGACCTCCTGCATTCATAAAGCATTCGGTAAAACCACTGTTTTGGCATTGATTTTCAGTGAAAACAAATAAGCACTAGCAAATAACACAAGGAAATTGCTTAGAATTCAAAACAGAATAGCCTACTGCATTCACAGAGCATTAGGCAAAACCAGTGTTTTTACATAGAGTGTAAGTGAAAATAAGTGTGTTGCTGGCAATTAAACAAGTAACTTGCTTGGTTGTCAAAACTGACACCTCCTATATTCACAGAACATTACATAAAACCAGTGTTTTGAAATTAATTGTAAGTGAAAACAAGTGCATATCAGTCAATTAAAAAAGGAACTTGCATAGTTTTCACAAGTGAAGAAATGACTGTATTCTCAGAATATTATGTATCACTACTGCTTTGACATTGATTGTAAGTGAAAATAAGTGCATAGCATGAAAAGAAAATGCAACTTGCTTAATTTTTGAACTTAAAGAAACAACTGCATTCTCAGAGTATTATGTAAAACCAACATATTGACATTGACTGTAAGTGAAAACAAGTGTGTAGCAGGGAATTAAGCAACTTGCTCAGTTTTCAAAACTGAAGAACCTCCTTCATTCACAGAGCATTAGGACAAACCTGTGTTTTGATATTGAATGCAAGTGAAAACCAATAGGAAGTAGCCATTTAAAAAAATAACTTCCTTAGTTTTCACAAGTGAAGAAACTACAGCATTCCCAGGCAGTTAGGCAAAACCGCTGATTTCACATGATTTGTAAAGGAAAACACGTGCATAGCATAAATGAAAAAGTTACTTGCTTAGTTTGCACAGCTGAAGAAAATGCTACATTCAGAATTATTAGGTAAAACCAGCATTTTGACATTGATTGTAATTGAAAACAAGTGTTTAGCAGGTAATTAACAAGCAACTTGCTTAGTTTTCAAAACTAAATGGTCTCCTCCATTCATAGAGCATTAGGTAAAACCACTGAATTGGCATTGATTTTAAGTGGAAAAAAATAAATACAAGTAAATAACACAATTAACTTGCTTAGAAGTCAAAACAGAATAATCTACTGCATTCACAGAGTATTAGGTAAAACGGGTGTTTTGAAATTGATTGTCAGAGAAAAGAAATATTTAGCAGGCTACTAAATGATTAACTTGCTTAGTTGTCAAAACTGAAGAGCCTCCTACATTCACAGAGCTTTAGGGAAAACCAGTGTTATCTAATTAATTGTAAGAGAAAACCAGTCAATAGTATCCTATCAAACAAGAACCTTGCCTAATTTTTGAAAACTGAAGACCTTCCTTCATTCAGAGAGTGTTAGTTAAAACCAGGGATTTGACATTGGTTGTAAGAGAAATCAAGTGCATAGCAGCAAATTAAACTACTTGCTTTGAATTTAAAACTGAATAACCTCCTGCATTCTCAGAACATTATATAAAACCAGTGTTTTGACAATGATTGTAAGTAAAAACAAGTGCATAGCAGCCAATTAAAGAAGTAGCTTGCATAGTTTTCACAAGTGAAGAAATGATTGCATGCATAGAATATTATGTATGACCATTGTTCTGACATTGATTGTAAGGGAAAGAAATGAGTAGTGGGCAATTAAGTAATCAACTTGCTAAGGTTTCAAAACTATAGAAACTCCTACATTCACAGACCATTAAATAAAACATGTATTTCTTCATTCTCAGTGAAAACAAGTGCATAGCAACCAATTAAATAAGGAACTTGCATAGTTTTCACAAGTGAAGAATCTACTGCATTCCCAGAATGTTTGGAGGAACCATGGCTTTCCCACTGGTTGTAAGTTAAAACAAGTGCAGAGCAGCCAATTAAAGAAGCAAAGTGCTTAGTTTTCACAACTGAAGAAACTACTCCATTGACAGAGTTTTAGGTATCAGAATTCATTTTGCCATTGATTATAAGTGAAAACAAGTGCATAGCATTCATCTCAAGAAGTAAATGGCTAATTATTCCCAACTGAAGAAGCTACTACATTCCAAAAGTGTTATGTAAACCATTGTTTTGTTATTGATTGTAAGTGAAAACACGTGGAGAGCACCAAATGAAAAAGTAACTTTCTTAGTTTTCCCAACTGAAGAAACTACTGCATTCACTAGTGTTAGGTAAAAACAGCATTTTGATGTTGATTTTAAGTGAAAACAAATGCATAGCAGCCAACTGTACCAGTAACTTGCTTAGTTTTCAAAAGTGAAGGACCTGCTGCCTTCATAGAGTGTTAGGTAAAACCTCTGTTTTGGCAATGATTGCAAGTGTGTATAAATACCAGCAAATAAAATGAGGAACTTGCTTAGAATTCAAAACAGAATAACCTACTGCATTCACAGAGCATTAGGTAAAACCAGAGTTTTGGCACTGGGATAATTGAAAACAAGTGCATAGCATCCAATTAAAGAAGTAACTTGCTTAGTTTTCAACACTGAATGACCCCCTGCATTCATAGAGTATTAGATAAAACTACTGTTTTGGCATTAATTCTAAGGAGAACAAACAACATCAAATAACTCAAATAACTTGCTTAGAATTCAAAACTGAATAACCTACTGCATTCATAGAGCTTTAGGTAAGTCCATTGTTTTGACATTGATTATAAGTGGAAACAGGCGCCTTAATCATCAAATAAAGAAATAATTTGCTTAGTTTTCAAAATTGAAGAACCACTTAAATCACAAAGTAATATGGAAAACCAGTGTTTTTTCATTGATTGTGAGAAGAAGTGAATAGTATCCTTTAAACAAGTACCTCGCTTAATTTTTGAAAATTGAAGAACCTCATTCATTCAGAGTTTCATTCAGAGTGAGAACAAGTGCAAAGCAGACATTTAAGGAAGTAATGTGTCTAGATTTCACAATTGAAGAAATTCCTGCATTTACAGAGGGTTACGTAAAACCACCATTGAGACATTGATTGTAAGTGGAAAGAAGTGAAGAGTATCCAATTAAACTAGTACCTTCCTTAATTTTTGGAAACTGAAGAACCTTCTTCATTCTCAGATAATTAGGTAAAACCAGGGTTTTGATATTGTTTGAAGTGAAAACAAGTGAGTAACAGTCAATTATACAAGTAACTTGCTTAGTTTTCAAAACTGTAGGACCTCCTGCATTCATAGAGCAAGAGGTAAAACCACACTTTTGCCATTGATTGTAAGTGAGAATAAATACCAGCAAATAATACAAGTAACTTGGTTAGAATTCACAAGAGAATAAGCTACTGCCTTCACAGAGCATTAGGTAAAACCAGTGTTTTGACATTGATTGTAAATGAAAAGAAGTTTGCAGCAGGCATTAAATGAGTAACTTGTATAGATTTCCAAACTGAAGAACCACTTACATTTACAAAGCATTAGGTAAAGCCAGTGTTTTTTCAATGATTTTGAGAACAAGTGCAAAGCTGCCAATTAAGGAAGCAACGTGCCTAGTTTTCAAAACGGAAGAAAGTCCTACATTCCCAGATTGTTAGGCAAAAAAATATTTTGACATTAATTGTAAGTGAAAAGAAGTTTGTAGCATGCAATTAAACACGCACCTTGCTTACTTTTCAAATCTAAAGAACTTCCTTCATTCACAGAATACTAGTTCAAACAATTGTTTTAATATAGAATGTAAGTGAAAACAAGTGCATGACAGCCAATTAAACAAGTTACTTGCTTAGTTTTCAAAACTGAAGAACGTACTGCATTCACAGAGCATTAAATAAAACCAGTGTTTTCACATGGATTGTAAGTGAAAACAAGTGTGTAGCAGGCAATTACACAAGCAACTTGCTTAGTTTTCAAAAAAGCCTCCTACATTCACAGAGTGGTAGGTCAAACGTGTTTCATATTGAATGTAAGGGAAAACAAGTGCATAGCAACCAATTAAACAAGGACTTGCTTGGTTTCCACAAGTGAAGAACTGACTACATTCACAGAATGTTAGGTAAAACGATGGTTTTGACATAGGCTGCAATTTAGAATAAGTGCATAGCATCCAATTAAATAAGTAAGGTGCTTAGTTTTCACAATGGAAGAAACTACTGCATTCACAGAGTATTAAGTATCACAACTGATTTGCCATTGGCTGTAAGTGAAACCAAGTGCATAGCATTGATTTAAAGAGGTAAATAGCTTCGTTTTCCCAACTGAAGAACCTACTGTATTCCAAGAGTGTTAGGTAAACCATTATTTTGCCATTGAATGTAAATTAAATCAAGGGTGCCACAGTCATTTAAAGAGGTAAATTGCTTAGTTTACCCAATTGAATAAACTACTGCAATCTCTGCCTATTAAGGAAATCCAGTGTATTGACATTGTTATTGAAATCATGTGCATGGCAGACAATTAAATAAGTAACTTGCTTGGTTTTCAAAACTGAAGAAACTACTGCATTCACAGAGCATTAGGTAAAACCAGCATATTGACATTTTATGTGAAAACAAGTGCATAGCAGAGAATTAAACAAGTAATTTGCTTAGTCTTCAAAACTGAAGAATGATTTACATTCACAGAGAGTTAGGTAAAGCCAGTGTTTTGATATTTATTGTATGTGAAAACAAAGGCATAGCAGACAATAAAACAAGGTCTTGCTTGGTTTTCACAAGTGAAGAAATGACTGCATTCACAGAAACTTATGTATCACCACACTTTGACATTGATTGCAAGTGAAAAGAAGTGTGAAGCAGGCAATTAAATGAGTAAATTGCTTGGTTTTCAAAACTGAAGAACGACTTACATTCACAAAATATTAGTTATAACGAGTGATTTTTCATTGTGAGAAGAAGTAAATTATATCTTATTAAACAAATACCTTGTTTCATTTTTAAAAATTGAAGAACCACCTTCATTCACAGAGTGTTAGATAAAACCAGGCTTTTGACACTGGTTGTAACTGCAAACAAGTGCATTACAGCAAATTAAAGTACTTGCTTGGAATTCAAAGCAGACGAACGTCATGCATTCACAGAGCATTAGGTCAAACAAGTGTTTTGATATTGAATGTAAGTGAAAAAATGCATAGCAGCCAATTAAAGAAATAACTTCCATAGTTTTCACAAATTAAGAAACTACTGGATTCCCAGAACGGTAGGTAAAATGGTGGTTTTGAAATTGGTTGGAAGTTAGAACAAGTGAATAGCAGCCAATTAAAGAAGTAACATCCTTAGTTTTCACAATTGAAGAAATAACTACCTTCACAGAGTTTAGGTATCACAACTGATTTGTCACTGAATGTAAGGGAAAAAAAAGTGTGTAGCATTCATTGAAAGGAAAAAATTGCTTAGTTTTCACAACTGAAGAAACTACTGCATTCCAAGTGCATTAGGTATTCCTTTGTTTTGTCAATGATTGTAAGTGAAAACAAGTGTGTAGCACACAATTAAAATGTAACATGCTTACTTTTCACAACTTGAAGAAACACTTGCAATCTCATGGTAGTATGTAAAATCAGCATATTTACATTGTAAGTGAAAACAAGTGCAAAACAGCCAATTAAGGAAATAACATGCCTGGTTTTCACAACCAAAGGAACTCCTGCATTCACATAGGGTTAGGTAAAACCCCCATTTTGACATTGATTGTGAGTGAAAACAAGTGATTAGAGTCCTATTAAACAAGTACCTTGCATAATTTTTTAAAACTTAAGAACCTCCTTCATTCACAGAGCTTAAGGTAAACCAGGGATTTGACACTGGTTGAAAGTGAAAACCAGTGCATAGCACTATATGAAAAAGTAATTCGCTTAGTTTTCACAAGTGAAGAAACTATTGCATTCTCAAGTATTAGTTAAAACCAGCATTTTGGAATTGATTGTTAGTGAAACCAAGTGTGTAACAGAAAATTATACAAGTAACTTGCTTAGTTTTCAAAACTGAAGTATCTCCTGCATTCATAGAGCCTTAGGTAAAACCACCATTTTGGCATTGGTTGTAAGTGTGAATAAATACCAGCAAATAACACAAATAAATTTCTTAGAATTCAAAACAGCATAGCCCAGTGCATTCACAGAGCATTAAGTAAAACCAGTGCTTTGACCTTGATTGTAAGTGAAAAGAAATGTGCAGCAGACAATTAAATGAGTAACTTGCATAGTTCTCCAAACTGAAGAACAACTTAAATTCACTAAGCATAAGGTAAAACCAGTATTTTTTCATTGATTGTGAGGACAACTGCAAACTAGCCAATTAAGGAAGTAAGGTGCAAAGTTTTCACAACAGGAGATACTCCTGCATTCACAGAGTGTTAGGTAAAACTACCATTTTGATATTAATTGTAACTGAAAAGAAGTGTGCAGCAGGCAATTAAATGAGCTAATTGCTTAGTTTTCACAACTGAAGAACCACTTACATTCACAAATGTTAGGTAAAACCAGTGTTTTTCATTGGTTGTAAGTGAGAATAAGTGAATAGCAACATTTAAACAAGTACCTGCTCAATTTTTAAAATTGAAGAACCTCCTTCTTTCACAGAGTGTTAGGTAAATCCATGGTTGACATTGGTTGTAAATGAAACCAAGTGCATAACAGCAAATTAAACTAATTGCATGGAATTTAAAACTGAAGAACCTCCTGCATTCACCGAGCATTAGGTACAACCAGTGTTTTGACATTGATTGTAAGTGAAAACATGTGTCCAGCAGGCATTGAAACAAACAACTTGCTTAGTTTTCTAAACTGAAGAACCTCCTTCATTCACAGAGCTTAAGTCAAACAAGTGTTTCCATATAGAATGTAAGTCAAAACAAGATTGCCACAGCCAATTAAAGAAATTACATCATTTGTTTTAACAAATGAAGAAACGACTGCATTCCCAAAACATAAGGTAAAACCATGGTTTTTATGTTGGTTATAAGTTAAAACAAGTGCATAGAAGCCAATTAAAGAAATAGCATCCTTAATTTTCACACCTGAAGAAACTACTGCATTCACAGAGTGATAGGTATCACAACTGATTTGCCATTGAGTGTAAGTGAAAACAGGTGCATAGCATTCATTTAAAGAGGTAAAATTCTTAGTTTTCCCAACTGAAGAAACCACTGCATTCCAAGAGCATTTTTAAACCATTGTTTTGTCATTGATTGTAAGTGAAAACAAGTGCAGAGCACCAATGAAAAAGAAACTTACTTTGTTTTCACAACTTAAAGAATCTACTGCATTCTCAACATATTAGGTAAAACCAGCATATTGTTATTGTAAGTAAAAGGAAGTGCCATAGCAACCAAATAATGAATTAATTTGCTTAGTTTTCAAAACTTAAGATTATCATACATTAACAGAACATTAGGGTAAACCAGTGATTTGATATTTATTGTATGTGAAAACAAGTGCACAGCACCCAGTAAAAACGTAACTTGCTTAGTTTTCACAACTTGAAGAAACATCTGCATTCTCAACGTATCAGGATAAATCAGCACAGTGACATTGTAAGTGAAAATGAGTGCACAGCAGCCTATTAAACAAGTAACTTTACTAATTTTCAAAACTGAAGAATGTACTGCACTCATAGAGCATTAGGAAAAACAAGTGTTTTGACATTGTAAGTGAAAACAAGTGCCATTGCAGGCAAGAAAAAGTGCATAGCAGCCAACTAAATAAGGACCTGCTTGGTTTTCACAATTGAATAAATGACTGCATTCACAGAATCTTATGTATTACACTGCTTTGACATGGATTGTAAGTGAAAAGAAGTGGGAAGCAGGCAATTAAATGAGTAACTTGCTTAGTTTTCATACTGAAGATCCACTTACATTACAAAGGAAAAACCAATGTTTTTTTTCATTAATTGTAAGTGAGAAGAAGTGAACAGTATCCTAGTAAACTGAAACATTGGATAACTTTTGAAAATTGAAGAACCTCCTTCATTCACATATGTTAAGTAAAACCAGGGTTTTGACATTGATTGTAAGTGAAAACAAGCGAATAGCACCCAATGAAAAAGTAACTTGCTTAGTTTTCAAATGGAAGAAACGACTGCCTTCACCTGTATTAGATAAAATGAGCATTTTGACTTTGTAAGTGAGAACATGTGCATAACAGCCAATTATATAAGAACCTTGCTTAGTTTTGAAAACTGAAGGACCTCCTTCATTCACACAGCATTATGTAAAACCACTGTTTTGGCATTGATTGTAAGTGAGAATAAATACCAGCAAATAACACAAGTAACTTGCTTAGAATTCAAAAAAGAATAACCAACTGCATTCACAGAGCATTAGGTAAAACCAGTGTTTTTTCATTGATTGTATGATGGATTTTTATTATTCAAATATAATAACAATAAAAAAGAAAATCCAAATGAACAAACAAAATTCATCACTTCTCAATCATTCTATGCTTCCCTGGCTGTACATAGCTGGCATTGAGTTTCCTTCTTTCTAGTTTATTTGTGTTTATATTTTGTAAAAACAGTCTTATAGATGCAATATCACTCATATTCATATTTTACATGAGGCTTCACTATGGTATACAGTTCCTTGTTACATATTTTAGGTTTCATTCTAGTATCATACACATTCTTAGACTGTCCATTTTGACCACTGTCATACCCATAGAATAGCTCTGCTAATCCCAACACCATGATAGGCTCTCACCATTTCCATTCATTTCCAAATATTTACAACTTTTTAACCAATGTTGCACAGATTAACCCTCAGCTTTCCATTCTCTACTCTCATTCTATTGTTTGGTGACCTATATTTAGTTATTAATTCCATGAGTTTACATTACATGTTTAGTTCATAATAGCATACTCATAGTATCTGTCCTTTCCCCACACCTATTTTGTTTTTATTTGAACAGATGAGACAATTCAGTTTAGAAGACTACTTAATTTTCTCAAGATTTCTTGAGGAGGGTTTCCTGGTGTAACCAGCATGAGACTCACATGTTCTTCCAGGGCTCCTTCTTATAAAGCAGGGTGCTTCTGCACTCTTTCAGCTCAACTACTTGTCACAAAGATTGAATCACTTTATGGTCTACTCCAACCTGTTCCATCACCAAATGGGAATTAATACTCATTTGGAAAAATCCCAGGTGCGTCCAAGGGCCTTCTTTCTTATTTTCTTATCAATTTAATTCAACACAATTCAGCTTTGTTGAATTCCAGTCCCTGTATTTTAACAATTTACATAATTACATTGAATAGGTTTCCATTATTTCCTATATATTCTTTATATCCATGCAAGATTTAGCACAGTCTCTTTGAATTAGCAGGTTCTCAGTAAATATTTTGGAACACATTCTGGAAATTTGCTCCATCTACAGGAATGATTATGGGCACCTTATAAGGGAGTAAATGGACAATGGAAAAGCACACATGAGGCAATTTGGAAGCATAGGCTCAGGAAGTAACATGCTTGTTTTCACAACTGAAGAAACATCCACATTCAAAGAGCATTAGGCAAAACCACCACTTTGACATTGATTGTAAGTGAAAAGAGTTGTGAAACAGGCAATTCAAGGAGTAACTTGCTTAGATTTCATAAACGAAGAACCAGTTACATTCACAAAGCTTTAGGTAAAACCAGTGTTTTTTCATTGATTGTATGTGAGAAGAAGTGAATAGTATCTTATTAAGTAACTTGCTTAATTTTTGATAATTGAAGAACTTCCCTCATTCATAGAGAATCAGGTAAAATCCAGTGTTTTCACATTGGTTGTAAGTGCATAGAGCAAATTAAACTACTTTCTTGGATTTCAAAACTGGAGAACCTGTGCATTCACAGAGCATAAGGTGAAACCAGTGTTTTGACATTGATTGTAAGTGAAAACATGTGTATAGCATGCAATTAAGCAAGCAACTTACATAGTTTTCAAAACTGAAGAACATCCTTATTTCACAGAGCATTAGGTCAAACAAGTGATTTGATAATGAGTGTAGGTGAAAACAAATGAGTAGCAGCCAATTAAAGAAATAAATTCCTTTCTTTTCCCAAATGAAGAAACTACTGCATTCTCAAATCATTAGGTAAAACCATGGTTTTGACATTGGTTGTAATTTAAAACAAGTGCATAGCAGCCAATTAAAGAAGTAAAGTGCTAATTTTCATAACTGAAGAAACTACTGCATTCACAGAGTATTAGGTATCACAACTGAATTGCAATTGACTGTAAGTGAAAACAAGTGCATAGCAGTCATTTAAAGAAAAAATTGCTTAATTTTCCCAACTGAAAGTACTACTGCATTTCAAGAGTGTTTACATAAACCACGGTTTTGTATAGATTGTAAGTGAAAACAAGTGCATAGCATGCAATGATAAAGGAACATGCTTAATTTTCACAACATGAAGAAGCAGCTGCATTCTCAGCCTATTAGGTAATCCCAGTATATTGATATTGTAAGTGAAAACAAGTGCTATAGCAGCCAAATATAGAAGTAATTTGCTTAGTTTTCAAAATTGAAGAACCTCCTACACTCACAGAGCATTAGGTAAGACCATTATTTTGATATTCATTGTATGTGAAAATAAGTGCATAGCAGACAATTGAACAAGGACTTTCTAGGTTTCCACAAGTGTAGAAATGACTGCATTTACAGTTTCTTGTGTATCACCACTGCTTTGACATTGATTGTAAGTGAAAATAAGTGTGAAGCAGGCAATTAAATGAGTAACTTGTTTAGTTATCAAAACTGAAGAACCACTTAGATACACAAAGCGTTAGGTAAAACCAGTGATTTTTCATTGATTGTAAGTGAGAACAAGTGCAAAGCAGCCAATGAAGGAAGTAACGTGCCTAATTTTCACAACTGAAGTAACCCCTGCATTTACAGAGGATTAGGTAAAACCACCATTTTCACATTTATTGAAAGTGATAACAAGAGAATAGTATGCTATTAAACAAGTAACTTCATTAATTTTTGAAAACTGAAGAACCTCCTTCATTCAAAGGGTGTTAGGTAAAACCAGGGTTTTTGCATGGGTTGTAAGTGAAAACAAGTGCATACCACCAAAAGAAAAAGGAACTTGCTTACTTTTCATGGCTGAAAAAACTATTACATTCACATGTATTAGGTAAAATGAGCATTTTCACATTAATTTTCAGTGAAAACAAGTGTGTAACAGCAAATTAAACAAGTAACTTGCTTAGTTTTCAAAACTGAAGGACCTCCTGCACTCATAGATCTTTAGGTAAAACCACTGTTTTGGTATTGATTTTAAGTGAGACTAAAGATCAACAAATAACACAAGCAACTTGCTTACAATTGAAAACAGTATAACATATAGCAGTCACAGACCACTAGGTAAAACTAGTACTTTGACATTGATTGTAAGTGAAAAAAGTGTGCAGCAGGCAATTAAATTTGTAACTTGCATTGTTTTCCAAACTGAAGAGCCACTTGCATTCACAAAGCATTAGGTAAAACCATTGTTTTTTCATTGATTGTGAGAAAAAGTGCAAAGCAGCCAATTAAGGTAATAATGTGCCTTGTTTTCACAACTGAAGAAACTCCTGTATTCACACACCATTAGGTAAATTCACCATTTTCACATTGCTAGTAAGTGAAAAGGAGTGTGTAGCAAGCAATTAAACAATTAACTTGCTTAGTTTTCAAATCTGAAGTACAACTTACATTCAAAAAGGTAAAACCAGTGTTTTTTCATGGACTGTAAGTGAGAAGAAATGAATAGAATCTTATTAAACAAGTACCTTGCTTAATTTTTGAAAATTTAAGAACCTCCTTCTTTCACAGAGTGTTAGGTAAAACCAGGGAATTGGCATTGGTTGTAAGTGAAAACAAGTGCATAGCAGAAAATTAAACTTCATGCTTGGGATTCAAAACAAAGGAACATCATGCATTCACAGAGTTTTAGGTAAAACAAGTGGTTTTTCATTGATTGTATGTGAAAACATGTGCAAAGCAGCCAATTAAGGAAGTAATGTGCTTAGTTTTCACAACTGAAGAAATGAATGCATTCTCAAATCATTTGATAAAACCTCCATTTTGACATTGATTGAAAGTGAAAACAAGTGAATAGTACACTATTAAACAAGTGCCTTCTTAATTTTTGAAAACTGAGGAACCTCCTTCATTCACAGGGTGCTAGGTAATACCAGGTTTTAGACATTGGTTGTAAGTGAAAACAAATGTATAGAAGAAAATTAAACTGCTTGATTGGAATTCAAAACTGAACAAAATCCTGCATTCACAGAACATTGCATAAAACCAGTGTTTTGACATTGATTGTAAGTGAAAACAAGTGTGCAGCAGGCAATTAAACAAGCAACTTGCTGAGTTTTTAAAAGTGAAGAACCTTCTTCATTCACAGAGCATTAAGACAAACAAGTGTGATATTGAATGTAAGTGAAAACAAGTGCATAGCAGCCAATTAAAGAAATAACTTCCAAAGTTTCACAGAAGAAGAAACAGCTGAAATACCAGAACGTTAGGTAAAACAAGCATATTGACATTGTAAGTGAAAATAAGTGCAAAGCACTGGAAAAAGAGGTAACATGCTTAGTTTTCACAACTGAAGAAAGTACTGCATTCACAGAGTGTTAGGTATCACATTTGATTTGCCATTGAATGTAAGTGAAAACAAGTGTGTAACAGTCATTAAAAGAAGTAAGTTGCTTAGTTTGTCCAACTGAAGAAACTGCTGCATTCAAAAAACTTTAGATAAACCACTATTTTAACATTGATTATAAGTGAAAGCAAGTGCATAGCACCCAATGAAAGAGTAACTTCTTTAGTTTTCACAACTTGAAGAAACAACTGCATTCTCAGTGTATTCTGTAAAACCAGAATATTGACATTGTAAGTAAAAACAAGTGCAGACCACCAATTAAGCAAATAACTTGCTTAGTTTTGAAAACTGAAGGACCTTCTGTATTCACAGAGCATTAGGTAAAACCAGTGTTTTGACATTGGTTTTAAGTGAAAACTAGTGTCATAGAAACCAAAGGAAGAAGCAATCACCTTAGCTTACAAAACAGAAGAATCTCCTTCATTCACAGCTCATTAGGTAAAACCAGTTTTTTTATATTTATAGGATGTGAAAACAAGTGCATAGCAGCCAATTAAACATGGACATTTTGGTTTTCACAATTGAAGAAATGACTGCATGCACAAAATCTTATGACTCACCACTGCTTTGACATTGATTGTAAATGAAAAGAAGTGTGAAGCAGACGTTTTAACCAGTAAATTGCTTAGTTTTCAAAACTGAAAAACCACTTGAATTCACAAAATTAAAACCAGTGTTCTTTCATTGATTGTAAGTGACATGTGACTAGTATCCTTTTAAGCAAGTACCCTGCTTAATTTTTCAAAATTGAATAACCTCCTTCATTCACAGAGAATTAGTTCAAACAAGAGTGTTGATATTGAATGTAAGTGAAAACAAGTGCATAGCTGCAAATTAAACTACTTGCTTGGAATTTTAAACTGAAGAAATTCATGCATTAACAGAGCATTAAGAAAAACCAGTGTTTTGACATTGTAAGTGAAAACAAGTGTGTATAAGCCAATTAAAGAAATAACTTCCTTAGTTGTCACAAATGAAGAAACTACTGTATTTCCAGAATGTTAGTTAAACCATGGTTTTGGCATTGGCTGTAATTTAAAGCAAGTGCATAGCATCCAATTAAATAAGTAACATGATTAGTTTTTCACAATGGAAGAAACTACTGCATTCACCGAGTATTAGGTATCACAACTGATTTGCCATTGAGTGTAACTGAAAACAAGTGCATAACATTCATTTAAAGAGGTAAATTGCTGAGTTTTCCCAACTTAAAAATCTGCTGCATTTCAAGAACATTAGGTAGACCATTGTTTTGTCATTCATTGTAAGTGAAAAGAAGTGCATAACACCCAATAAAAAAGTAACTTGCTTAGTTTTTCACAACTTTAAGAAGCAACTGCATTTTCAGTGTATTAGATGAAACCAGTATATTGACATTGTAAGTGAAAACTAGTGGATAGCAGCTAATTAAACAAGTACCTCACTTTGTTTTCAAAATAGAAGAATGTACAGCATTCACAAGGCATTAGGCAAAACCAGTGTTTTGACATCGATTGTAAGTGAAACAAATGCCATAGCAGCCAAATAAAACAGTAATTTTCTTAGATTCCTAAAATGAAGAACCTCCTACATTCACAGAGCGTTAGTTAAAACCAGTGTTTTGATATTTATTGTATGTGAAAACAAGTGCACAGTGGCCAAGTAACAAGGACTTGCTTGGTTTTCACAAGTGAAAAAAGACTGCCTTCACAGAATCTTACACATCAACACTGCTTTGACATTGTAAGAGAAAACAAATGTGAAGCAGGCAATTAAACGAGTTACTTGCAGAGTTTTCGAAACTGAAGAGCCACTTACATTCACAAAGCATTTTGTAAAGCCAGTGTTTTTTTTCATTGATTGTAAGAGAGAACAAGTGTAAAGAAGCCAATTAAGGAAGCAATGTGCCTAGCTGTCACAACTGAAGAAACTCCTGAATTTACAGTGGGTTAAGTAAATCCACCATTTTGACATTGATTTTAAGTGAAAAAAAAGTGCATAGTATGCTATTAAATGATACCTTGCTTAATTTTTGAAAATTGAAAAATATCCTTCATTCTCCTTCATTCTCAGAGTTGTAGCTCAAAACAATGACATTGATTGTAAATGAAAACAACTGAATAGTAGCCTATTAAACAAATAATTCCTTAATTTTCAAAAAGTGAAGAACCTATTTCATTTACAGAGCATTAGGTAAATCAAGGGTTTGACATCAGTTGTAAGTAAAAACAAGTGCATAGCTCCAAACAAAAAAGTAACTTGCTTTGTTTCCACAACTGAAGAAAGTACTGCATTCACAAGTATTAGGTAAAACCAGCATTTTGACATTGATAGAAAGTGAAAACAAGTGTGTAAAAGCCAATTATACAACAAAATTGCTTAGAATTCAAAACAGATTAAACTCCTGCTTTCACAGAGCATTAGGTAAAACCAGTGCATTGGCATTGATTTTAAGTGAAAAGAATTGTGCAGAAGGCAATTAAATGAGCAACTTTTGTAGGTGTCAAAACTGAAGAAACACTTACATTCACAAAGTGTTAGGTAAAACCAGTGTTGTTTTTTTTTTTCATTGATTGTGAAAACATGTGCAAAGCAGCCAAGTAATGATGTAACATGCCTAGTTTTCACAACTGAAGAAACTCCTGCATTCACACAGCGTTAGGTAAAACCACCATTAGACAAAGATTGTAAGTGAAAAGAAGTGTGTAGAAAGCAATTAAATGAGTAAATTGCTTAGTTTTCAAAACTGAAGAGCCACTTACATTCACAAATGTAAAACCAGTGTTTTTTCATTGATTGTAAGTGAAAACAAGTGCATAGCACCCAATGAAAGAGTAACTTGCTTAGTTATCACAACTTGAAGAAACAACTGCAGTCTCATCATATTAGGTAACAACATCATATTGACATTGCAAGTGAAAACAAGTGCATAGGAGTCAATTAAACAAGTAACTTGATTAGTTTTCAAAACTGAAGAACACACTGCTTTTAGGGAGGATTTGGTAAAACTCGTGTTTTGACATTGATTGTAAGTGAAAACATGTGCCATAGCTGCCAAAGAAAAAGCAATTTGCTTAGTTTTCATAACTGAAGAACCTCCTAAATTCACAGAGCATTAGGCAAAACCAGTGTTTTGCTATTTATTGTATTTGAAAACAGGCACATAGCAGCAAACTAAACAAGGACTTCCTTGGCTCTCACAAGAGAAGAATTAACTACATTCACAGAAACTTATGTATCACCACTGCTTTGACATTGATTGTAAGCGAAAAGATATGTGACACAGGTAATTAAATTAGAATCTCATTTAGTTTTCAAAGCTGAATAACCACTTACATTCCCAAAGTATTAGTTAAAACCAATGTTTTTTAAAAGATTGTGAGAAGAAGTGAATAGTATCCTATTAAAGAAGTAACTTGCTTAATTTTTGAAAATTGAAAAACCTTCTCCATCACAGGGTTTTAGGTAAAATCAAAGTTTTCACATTGGTTTTAAGTGAAAACAAGTGCATAGCCACAAATTAAACTATTTGCTTGAAATTCAAAACTGAAGAACCTCGTGCATTCACAGAGCATTAGGTAAAACCAGTGTTTTGACATTGATTGTAAGGGAAAGCCAGTGCATAGCACCTAATGAAAAAATAACTTGTTTCATTATCACAACTTGAAGAAAAAACTGCATTCTCAGAGTATTAGGTAAAACCAGCATATTGACATTGTAAGTGTATAATATTGCATAGCAGCCAAATAAACAAGTACCTTGTTTAGTTTTCAAAACTGAAGAATGCATTGCCTTCACAGAGCATTAAGTAAAACCAGAGATTTCACTTGATTGCAAGTGTAATTAAGCGCCATTGCAGCCAAATAAGGAAGTAATTTACTTAGTTTTCCAAACTGAAGAACCCCTTTCATTCATAGTGTTAAGTAAAACCAATGTTTTTTCATTGATTGTGAGACCAAGTGTAAAGCAGACAATTAAGGAAGTATTGTGCCTAGTTTCACAACTGAAGAAACTTCTGCATTCCCAAACATAACATAAAACCACCATTTTGACATTGTTTGTAAGTGAAAAGAAGTGTGTAGCAGCTAATTCAATGAGTAACTTGTTTAGCTTTCAAAAGTGAAGAACCACTTACTTTCAAAAATGTAAAACCAGTGTTTTCTCATTGATTGTAAGTGAATACAACTGAATAGCATCCTATTAAACAAGTACTTTTATTAATTTTTGAAAAATGAAAGACCTCCTTCATTCAAAGAGTGTTAGATAACATCTCGGTTTTGACATTGGTTGTAAGTGAAAACAAGTGCATAACAGCAAGTTGAACTACTTGCTTGGAATTCAAAACTGAAGAACCTCGTGCATTCGCAGACAATTAGGTAAAACCAGTGTTTTGACATTGATTGTAAGTGAAAACAAGTGTGTAGCAGGCACTTAAACAAGCAACTTCCTTAGCTTTCAAACTGAATAATGTACTGCATTCACAGAGCATAAGGAAAAACCAGAATTTTGACTTTCATTGTGAGTTTAAAAAGTGCCATAGCAGTCAAAAAAGAAGTAATTTGTTTAGTTTTCAACACCAAAGAAGCTCCTACATTAATGGAGCATTAGGTAACACCTGGGTTCGACATTGGTTGTAAGTTAAAACAACTGCATAGCAGGAAATTAGCTAATGCTTGGAATTCAAAACTGAAGACCCTCGTGCATTCATAGAGCATTAGGTAAAACCAGTGTTTTGACATTGAATGTCAATGAAAATAAGTGCATAGATGATAAATAAAGAAATAGGTTCCTTAGTTTTCATAAATTAAGAAACTACTGCATTCCCAGAACATTAGGAAAAACCCTGGTTTTGACATTGGTTGTAAGTTAAAAAATGGGTTTATCAGTAAATTAAAGAAGGATCTTGCTAAATTTTCACAACTGAAGAAACTACTGCATTCACATTTTGTTAGGTATCACAACTGATTTGCCATTAACTCTAAGTGAAAACAAATATGTAGCAGTCTTTTAAAGAGGTAAATTGCTCTTTTTTCAACTGAAGAAATTACTGCATTCCCAGAGCATTAGGTAAACCATTGTTTTTTCATTGATTGTAAGTGAAAACAAGTGCATAGCACTGAATCAAAAAGAAACTTGCTTAGTTTTAAAAAAAACTTTAAGAAATGACTGCATTCTCAGCATATTACGTAAAACCAGCATATTGACATGGTAAGTGAAAACAAGTGCATAGCAGCCAATTAAAAAAAGAACTAGCTTAGTTTTCAAAACTAAAGAATGTACTGCTTTCAGAGAGAATTAGGTAAAACTAGTGATTTGACATTTATTGTAAGTGAAAACATGTGCCATAGCAGCCAAATAAAAAGCAATTTGCTTAGTTTTCAAAACTGAAAAAACCTTTTAAATTCACAGAGCATTAGGCAAAACCAGTGTTTTGCTATTTATTGTATTTGAAAACAAGCACATAACAGCCAATTAAACAAGGACTTGCTTGGCTTTCACAAGTGAAGATATAACTGCATTCACAGAATCTTATGTATCACAACTGCTTTGACATTGATTGTTATTGAACAGAAGTGTGATGCAGGTAATTAAATGAGTAACTTGCTTAGTTTTCAAAGCTGAATAACCACTTGCAGTCCCAAATGATTAGGTAAAACCAGTGCTTTTTAATTTATTGTGAGAAGAAGTGAATAGTATCCTATTAAACAATACTTTGCTTAATTTTTGAAATTTGAAAAGCCTCCTTCATTCACAAGTGCCAGATAAAACCAGAATTTTGACATTGGTTGTAACTGAATACAAGTGCATAGCAGCAAATTAAACAACTGGCTTGGAATTCAAAACTGAAGAACCTCATGCATTCACAGAGCCTAAGGTAAAAGCAGTGTTTTGACATTGATTGTTAATGAAAACAAATATGTAGCAGGCAATTAAAAAAACAAGTTGTTAGTTTTAAAAACTAAAGAACCTCATTAATTCAGAGAGCATTAGATTAAACAAGGGTTTTGATATTGAATGTAAAGTGGGAAAGTGCATTGCAGGAAATTAAAGATATAACTTCCTTAGTTTTCACAAATGAAGAAAATACTGCAATCCAAGAATGTTACATAAAACCATGGTTTTGACATTGGTTGTAAGTTAAAACAAGTGAATAGCAGCCAATTAAAGAAGTAAGATGCATAGTATTCACAACTGAATAAACTACTGCATTCACAGAATGTTAGGTATCACAACTGATTTGCCATTGACTATATGTGAAACAAGTGAATAGCATTCATTGAAAGAAGTAAATTGCTTAGATTTCTGAACTGAAGAAACTACTGCATCCACAAGTGTGATGTAAGCCATTGTTTTATCATTGATTGTAAGTGAAAACAATTGCATAGCAGCCAATTAAAGAGTACTTTCCTTAGTTTTCACAAATGAAGAAACTCCTGCATTCCTGAATGTTAGATGAAACCATGGTTTTGACATTGATTGTAAGTTAAAACAAACATATAGAGGCCAATTAGAGTAGTAATGTGCTTAGTTTTCACAACTTAAGAAACTACTGCATTCACAGATTGTTTGGAATCACAACTGATTTGCCATTGACTGTAAGTGAACACATGAGCATAGCAATCATTTAAAGAAGTAAATTGCTTAGCTTTTCCCAACTGACCAGCTACTGCAATCCAAGAGTAAATTGCTTAGTTTACTTAAGGTAAACCATTGTTTTTTCATGGATTGTAAGTGAAAACAAGTGCTTAGCACCCAGTGAAAAACTAACTTGCTTAGTTTTTACAACTTGAAGAAACCACTGCATTCTCAGGGTATTATGTTAAACCAGCATGTTGATATTGTAAGTGAAAACTAGTGCATAGCAGCCAATTAAGCAATTAACTGGCTTAGTTTTCCAAACTGAAGAATGTACTGCATTCATAGAGCATTAGGAAAGACCAGAGTTTTGACATGATGGTAAGTGAAAATAAGTTTCATAGCAGCCAAATAAAGAAGTAATTGGTTTGGTTTTCAAAACTGAAGGAACTCCTACATTCACATATCATCAGGTAAAACCAGTGTTTTTTATATTTATTGTATGTGAAAACAAGTGCATAGAACCCAATTAAACAAGGACTTGCTTGGTTTTCACAAATGAAGAAATTACTGCATTCAGAGAAACTTATGTATCACCACTGCTTTGACATTGATTATAAGTGAAAAGAAGTGTGAAGCAGGCTATTAACTGAGTAACTTGCTTCCTTTCCAAACTGGAAAATCAATTACATGCACAAAGTGTTAGGTAAAATCAGTGTTTTTTTAATGATTGTAAGTGAGAACAAGTGCAAAGCAGCCAATTAAAGAAATAACTGTCTTAAGTTTCACAAATTAAAAAAACTACTGCATTCCCAAAATGTTAGGTAATGCCATGGTTTTCACAATGGTTATAAGTTAAAACAAGAGCATAACACCCAGTTAAAGAAGGTACATGCTTAGTTTTCACAACTGAAGAAACCACTGCATTCTCAGAGTATTAGGGAAAAGAAGTTTATTGACATTGTAAGTGAAAACAAGTGCATAGCAGCCAATTAAAGAAGGACTTGCTTGGTTTTCACAAGTGAAGAAATGACAGTGTTCCCAGAATCTTTATATCACTACTACTTTTGACATTAATGGTATGAAAAAAGAATTGAGAAGCAGGAATTTAAATGACTAACTTGTTTAGTTTTCAAAACTGAAGAACCACTTACATTATCAAAGCATACGGTAAAACCAGTGTATTTTCATTGATTGTAAGAGGAAGTGAATAGTATTCAATTAAACAATATCTTGCTTAATTTTTGAAAATTGAAGAATCTCCTTCATTCACAGACTGAGTTAAATCTGGGTTTTCACATTGGTTGTATGTGAAAACAAGTGCATAGCAGTAAATTGAATTACTTGCTTGGAATTCAAGACTGAAGAACCGCTTGCATTCACAGAGCATGAAGTAAAACCAGTGTTTTGACATTGATTGTATGTGAAAACAAACGTGTAGCCAGCATTTAATCAAGCAAATTTCTTAGTTTTCAAAACTGAAGAACCTTCTTCATTCACAGGGAATTAGGTCAAACAAATATTTTGATATTGAATGTAAATGAATACAAGAATGTAGCAGCCAGTTAAAGAAATATCTTCCTTAATTTTCACAAGTGAAGAAACCTCTGCATTCCCAGAAGGTTAAATAAAACCATGGATTTGACTATTGTTGTAAGTTAAATCAAGTGCATAGCTGCCAATTAAAGAAATAACATGTTTAGTTTCCACAACTGTAGAAAATATTGCATTCACAGAGTGCTAGGTATCACAACTGATTTGCCATTGACTGTAAGTGAAAACAGGTGCATAGCACTCATTTAAAGAAGTAAATTGCTTAGTTTTCCGAACTGAAGAAACCACTGTATTCCAAGAGCCTTAGGTAAACCATTGTTTTGTCATTGATTGTAAGGTAAAACAAGTGCATAGCACCCAATGAAAAGATAGCTAACGTAGTTTTCACACCTTGAAGAAACAACTGCATTCTCAGCATATTAGGTGAAAGTAGCATATTGACATTGTAATGAAAATAAGTGCATAGCATCTAATTAAACAAGGAACTTGCTTAGTTTTCAAAACTGAAGAATGTAATGCATCACAGAGCTTAAATTTTTCCAGTGTTTTGACATTGATTGTAAGTGAAAACAGTGCATAGCAGCCAAATAAACAAGTAAATTGTTTAGTTTCAAAACTGAAGAACCTCCTACATTCACAGAGTCTCAGTTAAAACTAGTAGTTTTTCATTTATTCTATGTGAAAACAAGGGCAAAACAGCCAATTAGGCAGTAACGTGCCCAGTTTTCACAAGTGAAGAAATGAATGCATTCTCAGATCATTAGGTAAAACCAGCATTTTGACATTGATTGTAAGTGAAAACAAGTGAATAGTATCCTATTAAACAAGTACTTTCTTAATTTTGGAAAATTGAAGAACCTCCTTCATTCACAGAGTGTTACCTAAAACCAGGGTTTTGAAATTGGTGGTAAGTGAAAACAACTGCATAGCAGCAATTTAAAGTATTTCCTTGGAATTCAAAACAGAAGAAACTCGTGCATTCACAGACCATTAGGAATAAACAATGTTTTGACATTGATTGTAAGTGAAAACAAGTGTGTAGCCAACAACTAAACAAGCAACTTGCATAGTTTTCAAAACTGAAGAACCTCCTTCATTCACAGAGCATTAGGTCAAACAATTGTTTTGATATTGAATGTAAGTGAAAACAATTGTGTAGCAGCCAAATAAAGAAATAACTTCCTTTGTTTTCACAAATGAAGAAACTGCTGCATTCCCAAAACATTAAGTAAAACCATGGTTTTTACAATGGTTGCAAGTTAAAACAATTTCATAGCAGTCAATTAAAGAAGTAACATGCTATGTTTTCACAACTCAAGAAACTACTGCATTCACATATGGTTAAGTATCAAACTGATTTACCATTGATTGTAAGTTAATATAAGTGTGTAGCATTCATTTAAAGAAGTAAATTGTTTAATTTTCCCAACTGAAGAAACTACTACATTTCAAGAACATTAGGTAAACTATTGTTTTGTCATTCATTGTAAGTGAAAACAAGTACATAGCTCCCAATGGAAAGGCAACTTGCTTAGTTTTCACAACTTGAAGAATCAACTATATTCTCAGCATATTAGTTAAAACCAACATATCGCCACTGTAATTTAAAGAAGTGCATAACAGCCAATTAAATAAGAATTGAAGTTTTTAAAACTGAAAAATGTACTGCAGTCACAGAGCATTAGGTAAAACCAGTGTTTTGACATTGATTGAATGTGAGAACAAGTGTAAAGCAGCCAATTAAGGCAGTAACATGCCTAGTTTCCACAAGTGAAGAAATGACTGCATTCTCAGAGCGTTAAGTAAAACTGCAATTTTGACATTGATTGTAAGTGAAAACAAGTGAATAATATCCTATTGAATAAGTGTCTTGTTTAATTTTTGAAAACTAAAGAACCTCCTTCAGTCACAGAGCTTAAGTAAAACCAGGGTTTTCACATTGATTGTAAGTGAAAACCAGTGCATAGCAATAAATTAAACTACTTGCTTTTAATTCAAAACTCAAGAACATCCTGCATTCACAGACCATTACATATAACCAGTGTTTTGACATTGATTTTCAGTGAAAACAAGTTTGTATCAGGTAATTAAACAAGCAACTTGCTTATGTTTCAATACTGAAAACCATCTTTCATTCATAGAATGTTATGTCAAACGTGTTTTGATACTGAATGTATGTGAAAACAAGTGCATAAGAGTCAAAGAAATATCCACCTTAGTTTTCACAAATGAAGAAGCTACTGCTTTCCCAGAATGTTAGGTAAAATCATGGCCTTGACTTGGTTGTAAGTTAAAACAAGTGCATAGCTGCCAATTAAAGAAGTAATGTGCTTAGTTTTCACAACTGAAGAAACTACTGCAACCACAGAGGTTTATATATAACAACTGATTTCCATTGACTATAAGTAAATAGAAGTTTAAAGCATTCATTTAAAGAGGTAAATTGCTCAGTTTTCCCAGGTGAAGAAACTACTGCATTCCAAGAGCATTAGGTAAACCATTGTTTTGTCACTGATTGTAAGTGAAAACAAGTGCCTAGCACACAATGAAAAAGTAATCTGTTTAGTTTCACAACTTGAAGAAACAACTGCATTCTCAGCATTTTAGGTAAAACCAGCATATTGACATTGTGAGTTAAAGCAAGTGCATAGCAGCCAATTAAAATAACTAGAATAGTTTTTAAAACTGAAGAATGTACTGCATTCAAGGAACATTAGGTATAGCCAGTGTTTTGACATTGATTGTAAGTGAAAACAAATGCCATAGCAACCAAATAAAGAAGTAATTTGCTTAGTTTTGAAAGCTGAAGAACCTCCTACATTCACAGTACATTAGGCAAAATAGTGGTTTTCATTGATTATATGTGAAAACAAGTGCAAAGCAGCCAATTAAGGAAGTAATGTGCCTAGTTTTCACAAGTGAAGAAATGACTGCATTCTCAGGGGATTAGTTAAAATAACAATTTTGACATTGATTTGAAGTGAAAACAAATGAATAGTTTCCTATTAAACAAGTACTTTGCTTAATTTTTGAAAACTGAAGAAAATCCTTCATTCAGAGCTTAGGTAAAACCAAGGTTTTGACATTGGTTGTAAGTGAAAACAAGTGCACAACAGCCAATTAAACAAGTAACTTGCTTATTTTTCAAAACTGAGGAACATACCACATTCAAAGAGCCTTAGGAATTTCTAGTGTTTTGACATTGAGTGTAAGTGAAAACAAGTGCCATAGCAGACAAAATAAAGAGGTAATTTCTTAGTTTTCAAAATGAAGAACCTCCTACATTCACAGAGTGTTATGTTAAATCATTGTTTGGTATTTATTGTATGTTAAAAAAAGTATCTAGCAGTCAAAAAACAAGGACCTGCTTGATTTTCACAAGTGAATAAATCACTGCATTCACAGAATCTAATGTATCACCCCTGCTTTGATATTGATTTTAAGTGAAAAGAAATGTATAGCAGGCAATTAAATGAATAACTTTTCCTTTTTAAAAACAGAAGAACCACTTACAGTCACAAAGGTTAGGTAAAACCAATGTTTTTTTTTTAATTGTAAGGGAGAACAAATGAAAAGCAGCCAATTAAGGAAATAACATTCCTAGTTTTCACAATTGAAGAAACTCCTGCATTTACAGAGGATTAGGTAAAACCAGTGTTTTGACATTGATTGTAAGTGACAACAAATATGTACCAGGCAATTAAACAAGGATCTTGCTTAGTTTTCAAAACTGAAAAACCTCAAGCATTCACAAATCACTAGGTCAAACAAGGGTTTTGATATTGAATGTAAGTGAAAACATGTGCATAGTAGCCAATTGAAGAAATATCATCCTTAGTTTTCATGAATGTATGTACTAGTGCATTCCCAGAATGTAAGGTAAAACCATTGTTTTGACATTGGTTGTAATTTAAAACAAGTGCATAGCAGCCAATTAAAGAATTAATGTGCTTGTTCTCACAACTGAAGAAACTATTGCATTCAAAGAGTGTTAGGTATCACATCTGATTTGTCATTTGCTGTTAGTGAAAACAAGTGCATAGCAGTCATTTAAAGAAGTCATTTGCTTAGTTTTCCCAATTGAGAAAATTACTTTATTACAAGGGCCTTAGGTAAACCAATGATTTGACATTGATTGTAAGTTAAAACAAGTACCATAGCAGCCAAAAAAGAAATAATTTGCTTAGTTTTAAAAACTGAAGAAACACTTACATTCACAAACTTAAAACCAGTGTTTTTTCATTGACTGTAAGAGAAAATAAGTGAATAGCATCCTATTAAACAAGTATGTTGCTTAATTTTTGAAAATTGAAGATCCTCCTTCATTCACAGTGTGTTAGGTATCACAACTGATTTCTCATTGACTGTAAGTGAAAAAAGTACATAGCATGCAATTAAAAAAGAACTTGCCTAATTTTCAAAATTGAGGAACCCAGTTCATTCACAAACCATTAGGTAAACAATTGTTTTGACATTGATTGTAAGTGAAAACAAGTGCATGACACACAATGAAAAGTAACTTGCTAAGTTTTCACAACTTGAAGAAACAACTGCATTCTTAGGGTATTAGGTAAAATCAGCATTTTGATATTGTAAGTGAAAACAAGTGCATAGCAGCTAATTAAACAAGCAACTTACTTAACTTTCAAAGCTGAAGAATGTGCTGCATTCACAGGGCATTAGGTAAAACCACTGTTGTGAAATAGATTGTAAATGAAAACTAGTGTGTAGCAGGCAATTAAAAAAAGACTTGCTTGGTTTCCACAAGTGAAGAAATGATTGCTTTCACAGAATCTTGTGTATCACCACTTCTTTGACATTGACTGTAAGTCCAGAGAAGTGTGAAACAGGTAACAAAATGAGTAACTTGCTTAGCTTTCAAAACAGAAGAATCACTTACATTCAAAAAGTTAAAACCAGTGTTTTTCATTGATTTTAAGTGAGAAAAATGAATGGTATCCAATTAAACAAGTACCTTGTTTAATTTTGAAAATTGAAGAACCTCCTTCATTCACAGAGTGTTGGGTAAAACCAGGGTTTTGGCATTGGTTGTAAATGAAAATAAGTGCATAGCAGGAAATTAAACTTCTTGCCTGGATTAA
This sequence comes from Cabassous unicinctus, assembly GCA_029593785.1. Lineage (NCBI taxonomy): Eukaryota > Metazoa > Chordata > Mammalia > Cingulata > Chlamyphoridae > Cabassous > Cabassous unicinctus. The sequence goes on along the minus strand of JAQZBX010006181.1, from coordinate 4,652 downwards.
AACCTGAAGAACCTTCTGCACTCAAAAAGCATTTAGCGAAACCACTGTTTTGATATTGATTGTGATTGAAAGCAAGTGCCATAGCAGCCATATAAAGAAGTAATTTGCTTTGATTTCAGAACTGAAGTACCTCCTACACTCACAGAGCATTAGGTAAAACCAGTGTTTGAAAATTATTGTTTTTGAAAACAAGTGCATAGCAGCCAATTAAACAAGGACTTGATTGTTTTTCACAAGTAAAGACATGACTGCATTCACAGAACCTTATGGTTCACCACTGCTTTGACATTGTTAGTGAAAAGTAGTGTAAAACAGGCAATTAAACAAGGTAAATTGCTTAGTGTTCAAAACAGAAGAACCACTTACATTCACAAAATGTTAGGTAAAACCCATATTTATTCATTGATTGTAATTGAGAAAAAGTGAATAGTATTCTATTTCACAAATACCTTGCTTAATTTTTAAAAATTGAAGAAGCTTCTTCATTCACAGAGGGTTAGGTAAAATCAGGGTTTTGACCTTGATGGTAAGTGAAAACAAGTATATAGTATCCTACTAAACAAGTACCTTCCTTAATATTTGAAAGATGTACAACCTTCCTCATTCACAGAGCATTAGGTAAAACCAGGGTGTTGAAATTTGTTGTAAGTAAAAGCAAGTCCTTAGCACCAAATGAAAAAGTTACTTGTTTAGTTTTCACAATTGAAGAAACTACTGTATTTACAAATATTAGGTAAAAGCAACTTTTTGGCATTGTAAGTGAAAACAAGTGCATAACACCCAATTATACAAGGAAATTGCTTAGTTTTGAAAACTGAAGTACCTCCTGCATTCATAGAGCCTTAGGTAAAACAACTGTTTTAGCATTGATTGTAAGTGAGAATAAATACAAGCAAGTAACACAAGTAACTTGTTTAGAATTGAAAACAGAATAGCCTACTGCATTCACAGAGCATTAGGTAAAACCAGTGCTTTGACATTGAGTGTAACTAAATAGAAATGTGCAGCAGGTAATTAAATAATTAACTGCATTATTTTCCAAACTGAAGAACCACTTACATTCACAAAGCATTACATAAAACCAGTGGTTTTTCATTGATTGTGAGAACAAGTGCAAACCAGCCACTTAAAAAATAGCAGACCTAGTTTCAACAACTGAAGAAACTCCTGCATTCATAGAGCATTAAATTAAACCACAATTTTTACATTGATTGTGAGTGAAAAGAAGTGTGGAGCAGGCAATTAAACAAGCAACTTGCTTAGTTTTCAAAACTGAAGAACCTACAGTATTCACAAACCATTAGGAAAAAACTGTATTTTGACATTGATTATAAGTGGAAACGTGCATATTAGCCAAATAAACTAGTAAGTTGTTTAGTTTTCAAAAATGAAGAACCTCCTACATTCAGAGAGCATTTGGTAAAACCAGTGGATTTTCATTGATTGTATGTGAAAACAAGGGCAAGGCAGCCAATCAAGGAAGTAACATGTCTGGATTTCACAAGTGAAGAAGTGATTGCATTCACAGAGTGTTATGTATAACCACCATTTGAACATTGATTGTAAGTGTAAAGTAGTGTGTAGAAGGCAATTAAATGAGTAACATGCTTAGTTTTCAAAATTGAAGGACCACTTACATTCACAAATTTACAACCATTGTTTTTCATTGATTGCAAGTGAGAAGAAGGGAATAGTGTCCTTTTAAACAAGTACCTTCCTTAATTTTTGAAAATTGAAAAACCTCCTTCCTTCACAGCGTGTTTGGGAAAGCCAGGGTTTTGACATTGGTTATAAGTGAAAACAAGTGCATAACTGCAAATAAAACTACTTGCTTGTAATTCAAAACTGGAAAGCCTTATTCATTCACAGAGAATTAAGTAAAACCTTTGTTTTGACATTGATTGTAAGTGAAAACATGTGTATAGCAGGCAATTAAGAAAGCAACTTGCTTAATTTTCAATCCTGAAGACCCTACTTCATTCACAGAGCATTAGGTCAAACAAGGGTTTTGATATTGAATGTAAGTGAAAACAAGTGCATAGCCACCAGTTAAAGTAATAGCTTCCTTAATTTTCACAAATGAAGAAACAACTACATTTCCAAAATGATAGATTAAACCATGGTTTTGACAATTGTTGTAAGTTAAAACAAGTGCATTGCAGCCAATTGAAGAAGTAATGTGCTTAGTTTTTACAACTGAAGAAACTACTGCATTCACAGAATGTTAGGTATCACAACAGATTTGCCATTGACTCTAAGTGAAAAAAATGTGCATAGCATTCATTTAAAGAAGTAAATTGTTTAATTTTCCCAAATGTAGAAACTACTGCATTCCAAGAATATTAGGTTTACCATTGTTTTATCATTGATTGTAAGTGAAAACAAGTGCTTAGAACCACTTGAAAAGTAACTTGCTTCATTTTCACAACTGATTAAACTACTACATTCACAAGTATAAGGCAACACCTGCCTTTTGACATTGATTGTAAGTGAAAACAGGTGTGTAACAGCCAATTATACTAGTAACTTGCTTGGTTTTCAAAACAGAATGACCTCCTACATTCATAGAGTGTAAAGTAAAACCAATGTTTTGGCATTGATTGCAAGTGATAAAAAATACCAGCAAATATGATAAGTAACTTGCCTCAAATTCAAAGCAGAATAACCTATTGCATTCAGAGTTTTAGGTAAAACCAGTGCTTTGACATTGATTGTAAGGGAAAATAAGTATGCAGCAGGCAATTAAATAAGTAATTGCATAGTTTCTCAAACTGAAGAACCAATTGCATTCACTAAATATTAGGTAAAACCAGTAGTTTTTCATGGATTGTGAGAACAAGTGCCAATCAGCCAATTAAGGAAGTAACATCCCTAGTTTTCAGAACTGATGAAACCCTGCATTCTCAGAGTATTAAGCAAAACCACCATTTGACATTGACAGTAAGTGAAAAGAAGTGTGTAGCAGACAATTAAACAAGTAACTTGCTTAGTTTTCAAAACTGAAGAACCTAGAGTATCCACAGAATGTTAGGTAAAACTTGTGTTTAGACATTGATTGTTAGTGAAAACGTATTCATAGCAGCCAAATAAACAAGTAAATCGTTCAGTTTTCAAAACTGAAGAACCTCCTACATTCACAAAGCACTAGGTAAAACCAGTGGATATTCATCAATTGTATGTGAAAACGTGCAATGCAGCCAATTAAGGAAGTACCTTGCCTATTTTTCACAAGCAAAAGTGATTGCATTCACAGAGCATTAGGTAAAATGAACATTTTGATATTGGTTGTATGTCAAAAGTAATGTGTAGCAGGCAACTAACTGAGTAACTTGCATAATGTTCCAAACAGAAGAACCACTTACATTCAAAAGCATTAAGTAAAGCCAGTGTTTTTTCATTGATTGTGAAAACAAGTGCAAAGCAGTGAATTAAGGAAGTAATATACCTAATTTTCACAAATGAAGAAACTCCTGCATTCAGAGTATTAAGTAAAACCAAAATTTTGACATTGATTGTAAGGGAAAAGAAGTGTGCAGCACGCAATTAAATGAGTAATGTGCTTAGTTTTCAAAACTGAAAAATCACCTACATTCACAAAGGTACAACCAATGTTTTTTCTTTGATTGTAAGAGAGCAGAAGGGAATAGTATCTTATTAAACAGGTACCTTGCTTACATTTTGAAAATTTAGAAGCCTCCTTCATTCACAGAGAGTTACATAAAACCAGGGTTTTAACATGGCTTGTAACTAAAACAATTGCATAACAGCAAATTAAACTACTTGCTTGGAATTCAAAAATTGAAGAACCTCATGCATTTTCAGCACATTAGGTAAAACCAGTGTTTTGACATTGATTGTAAGTGAAAAGAAGTGTGCAGCAGGCAATTAAATGAGTAATGTGCTTAGTTTTCAAAACTGAAGAACCACCTACATTCACAAAGTTACAACCAGTGTTTTTTCATTGGTTGTAGTTGAGAAGAAGGGAATAGTATCTTATTAAACAGGTACCTTGCTTACATTTTGAAAATTGAGAAACCTCCTTCATTCACAGAGAGTTACATAAAACCAGGGTTTTAACATTGCTTGTAAGTAAAACAAGTGCATAACAGCAAATTAAACTACTTGCTTGGAATTCAAAATTGAAGAATCTCATGCATTTTCAGCACATTAGGTAAAACCAGTGTTTTGATATTGATTGTAAGTGAAAACAAGTGTGTAGCAGGCAATTAAACAAGCAACTTCCTTATTTTTCAAACCTGAAGGCCCTACTTTATTCACAGAGCATTAGGTCAAACAAGGGTTTTGATAATGAATGTAAGTGAAAACAGGTGTGTAGCAGCCAATTAAAGGAATAACTTCCTTATTTTCAAAAATAAAGAACTGCATTCCCAAACCGTTAGGTAAAACCATGGTTTTGACATTAGTTGTAAGTTAAAACAAGGGCATTACTGTCAATTAAAGAAGTAACTTGCTTAGTTTTCACAACTGAAGAAACTACTGCATTCACAGAGTGTTAGGTATCAGAACAGATTTTCCATTAACTGTAAGTGAAAACAAGGGCATAGCATTCATTTAAAGAAGTAAATTGCATAGTTTTCCCAACTGTGGAAACTATTGCATTCCAAGAGCATAGGGTAAACCATTGTTTTTTT
>JAQZBX010006180.1:0-53984 GCA_029593785.1 Cabassous unicinctus | reverse complement strand
TTTTGTTTTACTTTTGCCTATAGGGCCACACACAACTAGAAAATGAAGAAAGCAGCAAATAAGGTAGATGTTGCATCAGATTATAACAGAATCAATATTAAAAATATATAAATTTCAATATGCTGGGAGAGAACTCCTGGGAAGTAAGAAAGGAATCAGTTTGATTTAAGAGACAAGAAATAGGTTTTGGCCAAACTATTTTCCCAAGCATGGGCTTGTGTTAAGTATGTGTCCTCTCCATATTTAAGTTATCATCACATCCTTTTATTCTTTTCTAATACCATTCACATCTGCCACTGCCATTGCATTTCCTCTGCAATCATATTAATCCACACTCTTGCAAAATCAAATCTGAACGATTATAACTTTCTAAAACTCCTTTCCAATAGTCTCTCTTCTTCCAGTCCATTGAAACATTAATCTTTATTAATCTCCTCCATATTCAGTTCAAAATCTTTAATTACAACCCTATGTCTACACTGTATACTTTTCAGTGTCTTTTGGCATCCCCTACAAAAATTTCTAAGTATCCTTCACATTATTTCCCTATATATGTTTTCAACATATATAAGCCCTATTTCTCTAACATTCATTTTTAATTTCTAATCAGCAGCTCACTTATACCATATTCTTGCTGGAAAAAAAAATAATCTTGGCCCTGTGTTGTCTTTCTAGAAGCTAGCATTCCTTTTTGTATGTTTATTCATATTTATGTGTATTACAGTGAATACTACCAAATATTTGTACCAGCATAGAACATTCTCTGAACTTGACTTGTGCATGGTACTGCTTATTTGATATTTTCATTTGGATTTCTCTCAAGTTACGCTATTTAAACTTGAAATGTTGGCCTCTGACCCTCCACTGTTGCTTGAGCCATAATCCAGACATCATCTTTGATTCCTCCGTTTGGCTCACTTCACTCCCCACAGCAAATCCATCAACCTATTTGTACCTTCAGCACAGACCTCAAACCCACGCATGACCTTCCACTTGCCCTGTTCTAAGGCAAGTCCAAAGCACGGTCGTTTCTTGCCTGTTTATTACAGTGGGCTCTCACTTAGCCTCCTGCCTTCACTGTCACCACATGCAAGACAGGGTTTCCAAAATATAAAGAGCTGACTTGTCCAAATAACATCGTTAAGTGTATGACAAGTTTTCCAACACAGGTTTGCCTTGAAAGTTTATGCTGCCCATCTACGTACAATGCCTCATTTCTAATTCCCAATGACATTCCTTTCAAGCACAAGTACATTGTCTTTGATCTATACTAGAATTCTTTGCATACCATCCTCACACTAGAGCTCTCCTTTGTCTTGTTTGTTGCTTTTCTTAGAATCTTTTACTTTCTCCTTTCAATAATAAATGGCTTAAATTTGATTTTTATGTAGAAAAAGACAGATACTCATATCCTGCCTTTTTTTTCAATTTGCCCTTTCTATATGAAATAGAATATTCTGAGAACAAAATATTAGGAGAAATATGATACTATATAATCTTATGAATCCTGAATTTACATATGAATCTGTGAGGCTTTTAATTAATATCTCAATTCAGATTCAAAAGGATTGCATAAAAATTGTATGCATCTGTCTGCTTTAGATAATGTATTTATCTTTCTAGGTATCATGTTAAGTACAAAACCTAAATTTAATTATCTCCTATATTTGTATTTACCTCACAGAAATTAAAAGCTAGTTAATTTAAATTGTGTAGGATAAATAATGATTTTTCCATGTAAATGTGATTTTAGTTTAATTAGCAAAATATTATGTAAATATATGTTAATTATACTTTAAATATTTACATAATGGAAAATGTTTAATTTTCTGTTTACTTATTAATATAAACCTGGGAACAGTTAATACAACTCATGGAATTTATGGATGGGGATTTTAGGCACATGGACATTTGAGTTAATTATGTGGTTAAATTATTCGAAATAGAATTTGTTCAAACTATGCAATATCCGGCAAGTTACATAAATGTGAAATCATTTGTAGCAATTCTATGAATAAATCCTGCCCTTTCAATGCAATGCAACCCACAAAGAGAAGGAAATGAGAGGGAGGGAGAAAAAAAAATCAAAGAAAAATATTTATAGAGAAAACATCATTTTGAAAGTCCAGAAATAACTGTGTGAAGCCCACTTAGAATATATTTTCCAACCTCCAAACTGCTTTGATCAAAACAAATTAAAAAGTGTGTCTACAAAAAAAAAATAATTACATGTTAATATGAAGATAAGAAAAATAAGTTTTTCTTAAGGAGCATATGGGCATTTAAAAATTATCAAAATTATTTTCAAAAATAAGATTTTCACAACAAAAGTTGTGAATTTACAAAGCAATCATGCACATGTGCAGAATTCCCATACAACACCCCTTCATCAATACAACACACCGTGGTGGAACATTTGTTACAGATTATGAGATAACATCAGCAGACAATTAACACCAACCATGGTCCATAGCATACATTCGGCACATTTTTTCCAAACCCCTCCATTATCAACACAGCACATCTTTGGCATAGAGGCATGAATATGACAGTATTGCTGTAAACCACATTCCATAGATCACTCCAGTTCTTTTTTCCCATGCTTCTCCACATTCCCACCACCCTGCAATAGTGATGTGCATCCACTCTAGCGCACAGAAGGACACTCTTGCATCTGCACCATCAACCACAATTCTCATCCACCTCTGCGTTCACTGCGTTATTCAGTCCCTAGATTATTCTCTAGCTTTCTTTCAATTGACATTTACATCCCAAGACTACCCTTTCCAGCCACATTCCCATTTCTAAACCAGCTGCTACTCACTATAATGTGTTACCTATACATTTCCACTTTTTACAGGAAAGTTAATTGAAACTTCTACTTACATTAAGCATCAGTAGTCCTTCTTAGCTCTCCTCTTATCTCCTAATAACCTATACTCTACGTTTTAACTCCATGTTTATTCTTTGTATTAGTTCATATTAATGAGACCATGAAATATTTGTCCTTTTGTGTCTGGCTTACTTCACCTAACATAATGTCTTCAAGATTAATCCATGTTATCATATGTGTCCCAATTTCATTTCTTCTTACTGCAGCATAGTATTTTTGCTTATCCATTTTGCTTATCCACTCATTGGTTGATGGACATTTGGGTTGTTTCCATCTTTTGAATAATAATAGGGGGCGTTGAGGGAAAAACACACCAAATGTAAGATATGGACTATAGTAAGATTTTGATGAGATTCTTTCATAATTTGTAACAAATGTCTCACAGCAATGCAAGGTGCTGATGGTAGGTTGATGTATGGGACCCATGTATGATGTTATGCATGTTTGTAAGTTCACAACTTTTACTATACACTTATTGTTTATATATGTTTATGTATGAATGATATACTTCAATAAAATATAAAAAAAATAAAAAATAAAATTATGTTAAAATGTCCTTTAGAAAAAATACCTAATAAATGATTTTTGGACACTGAAAATTATTTAACATGGCCTATATATCCAATTCATTCTTCTCATAACTGTTTAGCATGTAATGTTAATTATTAGCAGTGTTAAGTAAGATGAACACATTATTTTAAAATGATTTTCCAAAATCCCTCTACTCATATATTTAATATAGTTACTAAAACCTAAAAAACTGTATTATTTAACTATCGTGAGTGTTAATGAAAACATAACATTATTTCTCTCTCTCTAACAATCTGGTAAACTAAATGCAGTGGATTAAGTAGGGGCGCAGGGTGGGCTGAGACTTTGCCATCAGGGTTCCCAGTCTATGCCCCAAACATGAGAGGAGGAAACCAAGGATGGAGATTTTATCTTAGAATTAATATGCTCAGTTAATTGGAACGAATTCATGGAAACTGTACATCTTGTCCCCTTTCTCTGGAATGACCTTGAATAGTTTTCATGAAATATCTAGTAATTCGGAATGGATTTTGAAATTGGCATCTTGGTAGAATTTATATAGTGCTCTCCTAAGGAAAAGTTTTTCTCTCAGGGTAATCAGAATTATGTCAATCTTAGGCTTCTAAGTACAGCAAGCAGTGGAAGAAAACTGTCCACTGCCTTGAGAAATGTGCTGAATATTATGATATAAAAGTAGCTTAGCTTTTTTTAGATGCATGGAATGTCTACCAGAGTTTACATAAATCCCTTTTTTCTGGGTGGCATATTAAATGGAGAGCTGGAGACAACGGTTTATTTTAAAACTAATACAGTCTTTCAATGCAGAGTCCAATTTTGTTAAAATTCTATTATTCATTTTTCCATCACCAAATAATCTATTTTGAGAATAAAGCCTCTTATAAGTGCAAGTAAAAGAATCAATAATTAAATACAGACTACATTTATGCTTATCAGCACACCAGGAACAGTCTACATCTTTATCAGCTGTTGTATTTATAAATGTCTGCGTGTGTAAGTAGAGAACTTTAAAGAACTTACCATCATTATTGTACTTCTCCTTTTACTACTTTAAGTGTGATTTGTACATTGTAAAATTATGCCGCCAAGATTGGGACCAGGGCTTGGTTGTCCATATTGGGAAGATTTAATGCCAATTGCAGAACATAATCATCTTCTAGCACTGCAGAATATGATCAAATGCTTTTTAAAAAACGTTCTTTGTTTGCTTTATTATTTGTCTTGTTTTTTGCAGTATGGAGAAAAATTGCAAATAACCGGAGTGAAAATAAAAATTCAAAAATGCATTAAAAATAAGTGTATTTTATTCTGCTTCCTTGACTGCTTCTCAGAAATCAATGATGGATGATGGAATTCTTCTAACAACTAAATACTTACTGAAGCAGAAATTAATTGTAAACCTTGCTTACAACTACTTCCTTATTTTTACTTTTGTTCTAATTTACATCCTTGTTCTCTTTTCTCCATATTTTCCTCATTATGTTGGGTACTAATGTGGTTAGTACCTGCTAGCATAATAGTTATGGAAACCCTTATTCCACATATCTTGGTTTTATCCTTCTGCTTACAGAATATATCCCTTTACTAATACTAGCCAGAGGATAGAATTGAATTCTAATCCACTACTTTATGCCTTGCCACATATGTTGATTTAATTTTTATAGAAAATCCATTTAAAATTCTACTAGAAACCATCAGAGATAAAATGAGGCCATTAATCCACTCTCTTCTTACTCCAATTCCTAATACTCAAGCTCAGGGACCTTCTTTCAGTATATCAGATTTGAAGCCCAACTCTAGAGCCCTAGAGTTTCTTAGATTTGTTATAAAATAAATGTAATCCAAACACTGAAGAACCTTCTGAAACTTTCCATGTAGTAATGAGTTATTTCTGGCCTCTGTTTTCTTTTATATTTTGAAAGCTTATCATTTTTCCTTAAAAACTAAACACATGCAATCAAGATCTAAGTGTTATCTAAAGAGGAGAAAGGGTGGGAAATCTGACACTTTGTAATTTATTTTTAATGCGTAATAGATAATGACTCATGTTTTGTGTTTCTCTGTATAAACATTAACCAGTTGCTTTACATTTTCCTAATTAAAATATGAACTGCTTGACAACAGGGCTGAAACAATAACTTTTCAAAACAAGTCTAAAATCTCTTTCAAGGGAACCAGCTATGTTGTAATTCAGTCAAAAGTGGAGGTTACACTCAGAATATATCAAGTCTACTATAAGTGTGCTCCATCAATAAGGAGGTTCCAGAGTTAAGTGGAAAAGCAGCAGATAGGTACAAACTGAATTTTAACTTAGATCATTTAAAGATTTCCATTTTGTACTGTAAACCACTGTCAAAAGTCATTTCTTCTCACACAAATCAATATGCTTGCTTTTTAAATTAAGTAACCACAGTAAGTTGTTTTAGTCCTCCCACTTCAAGAGATCTAGTCTTTACTTTCCATTGTCCATTAGGTCGTTTCTGTTTACTAGATAGATGTTCATAAAAACTATTAAAGCCTGAAAGAATTCTCAACCAAATCTAGCCTTGGCTCTTGCCTTATTGGATTAATTCCAAATTCTAAAGTGATTCAATCTGCAGTCACTCTAGGGGATGAAGAATTTGCCTTAATAAATTACTGTGTTCACTTCCTACTTAGACTGTGTTGCTAGATCCCTAGAGTGTAACCTCCTCAAGGGACAAGAAACACATTTTCTCTGTGTTGTAAAGTTTCTAAGGTGCTTGGCAGCACTCTGTACCCTGTGGAGTAGTCAGTATCTTTTATTCAGTGTTGCTGAGGAGACCTAAAAAATACACACTTATAATAAAAACTGCTGTTAAAATGTAGCAAAACTGGAAAAAAAAGTCATTTCTTCTCCAATAAGATTAATAGAGTATGTTCATGTTAAAGACATAATTTATCTTATATTCAGCAAAGCATTAAACAGCAACTTATGTGATAGTCTTCTAACAAAAACATGTAAAATGTTGATCGGTGGCATTACTGAGCCTAATAACAATACTCCAAAATTAATGAATGGTGCAGTATCAATGATAATTTAAATAGTTATAGAGGTGGCTTCCCTACTAACTTAATTTTCACAGATGTTCTGGAGAAGATTTCTCACTTAAAGTTTATGATCTTCTTCTATATTATGCTGTCTTCCTTCTTTCATCCAATGATGAAATTTTGGGGAGCATCTACAATTTGCCAGACACAACACTAAATCCTGGGAAAAATGGGCTGAACAAGACAGACGTAATCCATGTCCTCACGCAGCTTATAGGTAATAGAAAAAGCAGAGAATCAAACAAATTATTACAATAAAGATTAAGGAATGTTATGCAAACCAATGTTGACTCCAATGAGTTCTGATGACTTGCTGCATTGCAATCAGCTGGAAGACTTGCATTAAAATTATGTTTCCTGGTCCCCACCAGGTACTATTTAATCAGAATAGCTGAGGGCAAGACCAGATAAATGACAATTAACAAGAATTAACAAGAATTCCAGGAAATCCAGATTACATTAAGGTCTGAGAACCTACACTGAGGGACTGGACTATGCCAAGGGAGCCTGCAGCAGGGAGCTATAACACCATCACAGAAGTCAGGAAAGTCCTTTAGGGGGAAATGATATTGAAGTGATTTTAAGGATAAGTTGAAGGAAGCCAGTTGTTGGCAGAATGGTCTTGTAGAAGGTTGGGGAACAGTGATTCCAGAAGGAGGGATAAGTCATGTACATCTAGAGCTGCTATGTGTGTGTGGTCTAAGCAGGTAAAAGCTGAAAATTATTTATTGGATTTAATGGCATTGTGACATCACAATATAATTTTGGGATGGGTAATTAATTGCAGTGGATTGAGGGATGAGCTGAAAGTGAGAAAAAAAGCATAAGTTTAGGTATTCCTTTCAATGTGTTTGACTATAAAGAGTAGAAGAGAAGTACAGCAGTAGATGTAGGAGGTGTGATATAACTATTTTATCTGAAAGACTTAATTTTGCTTTTCAGCTAGTAGACATAGATTGAAGATGTGGGTAAAAAGAGAAGATGGCTAATGAATGGAGTGAGATAGTGCCTGAGAAGAGAGAGAGCAAGTGTGAGAGAGGAAGGAGAGCGGAGCAGACGAGTGAGAATGACCCAGCAAATGAAAAATAAGGAAAATGAGAGACAAGGGAAGAGAATATTAAAAGAAATATGAGACAATGTCGAAGAATATGGAAGAGAATGAAAGGAGCTGTGGCAGAGACAGATGAAAGGATATAACGAGAGAATGAGAGGTAGAATGTCGGCAAATAGGAGGGAATGAGTGACAGGGAGAGAGCAAGAGGACAAGAATGATAAAATGTAAGCGCAAGCATTTGAGACTTGAAGAGAATGAGCGAATGAGGCAGAAAAACACAGAGAAAATGAGGGAGAGAATGAAGCCTGGCGTATAGGGACAGATATTACAGCCAGAGGAACACACGCCTTGCTTTTCAACAATAGAGGGTGGAAAATAATGGGTTTGAATGTAGGTAGGTTAAAAACCCAAGGGTGTGCATTTGACAGTTTCTGTTTTCTCTGTCAGTTAGTGGGCAAGAAGTTCTGCTGAAAATGACGAGGAGGCCATATGCCTTAGGTTGTGTTTGCGAGAAACAGATTCAAATTGGAGGTGTCTAAACAAGCGGTGTATTGTAGAGTGTGAGTGCTCTCCAGGAAAAAAACCTATGGGGAAGTGAAGGAAGTAGAATTGGGCAAAGGGAAGTTGAACTGTGATGCAGTTGCAACGAAAGCTTCAGTCAATTCCACAGGGAACTGGGAGCTAGTGTGCCTGTCAGATAAGAGCCGAGATGTCCTGAACTGAGGTGAGAGGACAGGGCGCTGGGATAATTTCCCCTATCAACCCACAATTGGATGCAGGCTGCCCGAGAAGGACAGATACTCTTGGACAATGCAGCTTTCATGGGCAAGCCAAGGGCAGTTCCTGGGGAGGGCTCAATATCTCCATCTTATAAGGGAAGAAACAGAGGCTCAGAGCCATCTGGCAATTTTCTCCGACTACACAGCTAGGAAGTGACTTAGAGCTTGAACCCCAAGCCTGATTGCAGCCAAGATTCACCTTCATTTTACTCTCCTATGCTATGTGAAGCATGATGAAATTTGGCAAGGGTGAATATAAAGTTTCAATAAAATTAATTTGTCACATAAGTTCAGCAATTAAATTGTAAAAAGATCCTAGGAATTAATTGACCACAAGGTCAATATGACTTGACAATGTGATGTAACTACCTAGGTTGAAGAATTTCAGGCTGCTTTTGTGTACTCGGTAAATATTTGATGAATGAATGGAAGAGAAAGATTGTGCAATCTCTTGTGTTAAGAAAAGCCTAGTCTTTTGTGATCTAGGGTGATATTTTACTCGGTGTTAGACTGCATTCATTTAGGATATTGGATATAACTCTGAAGACAGTAGCTGGACAGATTTGAAGATGACCAGTCAGATTGTTGATGAGTCTTAATTCTATGCCAAGGTAGAGTCAGAAGGAATTAGAGTGTAACAGTGGTAGCTTCCAGAGAAAATGTTATTTCCAAAGTGATTTATAGGTGTTGTTTATGTGAAAATTTTACTTTAATTTCAAATTTCAGGTTTAAGTTTTAGGAAAACATGACTTACTTAATGCAACACTGAAATCCTGTTCCATGACTCTATTTGGTGACCTGGTACAGGGCACATACCCTAGGGGGTCTTAGCTATGGCATCTGTACACAAAGACACACCAGATAAATGGTATAATACTTTGCAACTGTAAGGTTTTAATACTTGGATAAATTGCTTAACCTTTTATAGTCATTTCTGCATCTGCAACTTTAAAATAATAATACTTGACTCATAAGATAATTATTAGTAATAAGCAAGATTAAATATGGAAAGCATCATATACATTTCCTGGCACATGTTCACAATGCATGTTAGCTCCTGTTTTTGCTTAATACTGGACAATAGCTTTATTGATCTTTATTTTTTTGCTTTAAACTTTTTATTTCAAAATTATTTTAAACTCACCGGAGAGTGGCAAAAATAATACAAACCCCATTACAGAGAACCCCAACATACGCCAACCACTCACCGGATACCCAGATCTATCAATTTTAACATTTTGCCATATTTTGAAATCGGTCCACATGCAATTATAAGAAAAATTGTAGGGTGTTAACACCTTGCAAAACTCGAGAACATTATCACAGCAAGTACACTAACGTGGATGTAGTCAAGATATAGTACATTTCTGTCCCCAGAAGGATTTCTCCTGTAGCTACACCTACTTCCCTCCTGCTCAGCTCATACCACTTAACCCATGGAAACTTCAAATCTGTTCTCCATTTCTATAACTGTGTTATTTAAAGAATGTTATATCATTGGAATCAGATAGATTTCAAACTTTGGAGGTTGGCATTTGCAGTCAGTATAATTCCCTTGAGATTCATCTGTCGTTAGTTAATTTCTTTCCATTTTTTTTTCCTGAGCTTTTTCAGCTTATTAAGGCTACAAAGAATTAATTGGAGAAAAATTGTATTAGAAAAGAACTGGAGTGTGTAAGGGATTTCAGAAATATCTGCGCATATGATTTAAGCCATTCAAAATCTTTTTAAAGTTGTCAAAATTTGAAGAACATTTCCTTGTAACTTCTTCAAGTTCAGCCTTTTCTTTTTCAGACATTGAGACTTCATTCAGGTTGCCTTATTCCCAGAAGCTTCATTAAAATTCCTAACTAGATAAGGAGCTTCTTATTCAACACCGACACTTTTAGCAATTATTATCTGTCTATACACAGGTTATTTGGGCAGAACCTCTGCCCATTTCCTTAAACTAATCAGACAATTCATTCACTTCAAGCTGGGTTAAGATTGCTAGATAGCATTCCCATCAATTGCTGCCTCTCAGCAGATTCTGCAATGTTGAAGTAAGTATTCAATGCAAGCAATATCACAACTTTGGAGTTTTTCAAGTAGTTTGAGCACTGTTTCCTGTTTTGTAGATATTTTACTTCAGCCAGCAATTGCTTGCTTATGAAAGATGAATTCTATGCATGCTTTTCTTAAAAAGAACCTAAGTTTCCTATCAGCTCTCTTTTGTTGTTTTTCTGTGTTCTATCTTCTTTTTGCAGACAGCTCTTTTCCATACAGTACCAAGTTGTATGTTTTAATTTTTTTTTTTTTTAACTGAAATTCTCATAGGTTGTCTTTGGGTTTTTTTACTTTTCTTTTTTAATCTGAAACAGAGCTGTTGGAAACATCCTGGAAACTCATCACCACCATGTCATGCCTGGATTTTTGTCTAGTTGTTCTATTCAAATATGTAGAGAGGGTTGTGGTAACTTAGTTTTAAAAGCAGTATTGCATCACAGCTTGATAGCACGCATTTTTCACTCAATGAATTATTTTTCTCTCCTATGGGAGAAATGCAACTATTGTCTTTACCATGGTAATATCCATTTTTACAGATTCTGTCACCTCTTGTACTTAGAGTCTCAGAAACAGACGCAGTGAAACTGAGAAAATGTAGTTCCTAAACTCTAGGAAGAAATAAAATATTTATAGTGTCATACACAAGTATGGCTTACAAATTAGGGCTTATAATTGCCATTTTATCTTCATGAAAAACCTATGAATTATAATTAGAATAGGCCAGTTTTTATCATGATGTTCTTTTACAAGTAAGATAATTGCAGGCCAGAAAGCATAAGGCACTTGTTTAAAGTCAAGTAGTTAATGCATACAAGTTGATAAGTTAGTAAGTTCTAGATCTAGAGATTCAGTTTTCAGATACTCTTTCAAATATACCTTATACTACATGCCTAAATGAAGAGAGTGAAGGATTTAAAAATGTAGGGCAAATATAAGTCAGAATATTTATTGGAAAGATTTGCCATTTGGGCTGGACGTGTATCATTTCATGAAATAACTATAATTATGTTTATCTTTTATCTATTTTTTGATATGTATTTTCAGTTAAGGATGAATACAATTGTGCAACTGGGACCTATTAAAGCAGCTTTTTTGTGAAAGTTATAAGTTGTATATAATTGTCAGATTATATCTGGCCTTTC
This sequence comes from Cabassous unicinctus, assembly GCA_029593785.1. NCBI lineage: Eukaryota > Metazoa > Chordata > Mammalia > Cingulata > Chlamyphoridae > Cabassous > Cabassous unicinctus. Next base: position 42,452 of record JAQZBX010006180.1, on the reverse strand, counting down.
CCATACTTTTTTGCATTCAGAAATTTAAAAGTGTTTTTGCAGAGAGCACACATAAATTGTGAACGATTCCATTCTTGACTGTGTCTGTTGATAGACTTCTTTGTCCTTTTCAAACAAATAAGAGGTCAGCAGTGTTACAAAATGATTAATTCAGGATGGAAAGAACAAATTAATAGACTGCCATAGATTTCATTTTGGAACTCTAGATTCACTGTACTGAAAACCTTATTTTGCACCTGTCAAAAATCATCCCAAATTAGGGTACAGAAACACTCTCATGGAGAAGCTGAAGTAGCTTAAAACAAGGTTTGAAATGTATTATTGCTAGCCCAGAAGAGGCAAACCTAAGACATCCTCTAGCATTTTCTTCCATTACCTACCTGACCTCACAACTGTTTTGAATGTCTGGCGAATAATGAATTCACAGTGTTTGCCTCTCTCTAGAGATGCTTTCCTTCACCTAGATGAGCTCTTCTATAAATAAAAAGCCGATGTGGAAATAAACAGCTGCTGTTATTATCAAGCATATAAACTCTCTTGTTGTCCGTCATGTAATTGTGTGGGCAGATTGAGGATTGCCCCTGCCTGATTTATTTATTTTTATTTTTTTAGAAGTTTAGGTTTTTCAGAGAGATGTGACAAAAAGTGCTCGACTAAGAGAGGATTTGCAACAAATCAGCTGTTTGCGCTTTAGCAGGGAGACCGCGTTGCTGGAACGTGACGAGCCGGGCTTATTTTATGAAAGATTCACCTGGAAGTTAAGAACGAGCATTAAAAAATCACATGTGCAAGATTTGTTGTGTTTTGAGGTCATGAAATAAGTGTCCATTTCTTGTATTTTAGCTTATAGAGCACTTTCCCAAAAACCTAGTTTACCTGTTAAATACAAAAAAAATAGATTTTGGCATGTTTCGTTAGAAAACTTAAAAGAACTAATCAGATATCTATTGATTGTACAGTGATGCTAGCCGGAAGCTGCTCAGGGTAGTGACAAAGAGCCTCCCAATCAGGCAGACCATGTCTTAGGAGATTCAGCCCTGGCAGATCACAGCTTAATCCTGATGAGCTGAGCCAGCATAAGCACGCACGTAACTGAGCAAGACACTTAACTGTAACTTGGTAACCGTTACCTCACGGTTATTACTCAAAAAACACACAAGAACGCACAGAACATTTAGGTGGTTAGCAAAGGTCCTTTAAGGGTTCCACTGCAGAGCCAGGATGTACATCCCAGCGTTCTCTGGGTTTAAACACTGTGCTCACTGCCGCAGTTTTGTTTATTACTATTATTATTACTCCCACAGGACATTCTTCACGCCTGTCCCCAAGCCCTGTCACATGAGCATCAGATATTTTATGGTTCTATTTTTTTAGTATTTTGATTCTAGTAGAAAATTAGACTGGCTCAAATTTGCCTTTGTAATTAGCATGTAATTATGCATGTAAAGACTATTGTCAAATTTGGAACTATTTAAAGGGAGGGAATGTATGTAAAGCATTGACGTATAGTTTCCCGAAGATCAATTATATAGCGATGCGGCCGGGAGTTCAGGTTAGTAAAAACATTACCATTCCACTTTAGACAAAAACACATGCACACCAATTTTTAACAGGATTTCTGAATTTTCGTAAAACTATTACTTCTGGGGGAAACAAATGGTGGGAGCAAAGACAGAATTCGTCAAGACTTTGCATATCCCATTCTTCATGGCATTTATAACACGCTATGGTATACCTCCCTTACCACACCTTTCTACCCCTTTTAGCAGGTGGAAACAGTGTCCTAAATATCAGTAATTTCAGTAGGAAACAGGGCTTTAGGGAATATATACTACAATAGATAAAATCCCAAAAACAAAACACCTTCTTGAGAACTGAAACTCTGCTGTGCCCTAATCTAGCAAGGGTTCAATAGTAACTCATTGCCTGAGGGAGTCAGGTTCAAAGGGAAAGGAGGGTGGTTACCATCATTTTCCTTTTGTTTCTGTTAACATAAGAATTACAAATAATCTAAGAAATAGACTTGCAAAATCTATATTTTTTCTTTTAACATTGCCAATAATTTGAAATGTTATTAAAACATTTAGTGACATCTTGCCATTTTGAAAAATAGAAATGGACATCTCATTTTATAGAAGTCAATGTGGAAAGTGAGGGAGAAAACAAATTCTTTTGATTGGAAAAAATATAGGCAGCAAATTTAAACTTACGTTTTCATATTTGATGACAGAAACAATTTCAAATCTATTATCTGTAAGTTTTTATTCCCTTTCTGCCAAAGATGAACCTAAAATTCTCTCTATCTTTCCAAGGGGTATACAACAAAATAATTTTACAGCTGGAACTTGATCTTTGATGTTCTGACTTTGAAGACAGTGTTATTTTTACTACAGAAAGCAAACAGCAATTTTAGTCACTAAATTATTAGCCATACTGGGTATTATTTAAATTTTGGAGTGAAAAACTTTTTACATGTACTATCTCCTTTGGAAATAAACCAAACAGCTGCTAGATAAAATTCTGTCTTTCTTAGTACAGAAAGTTTTCAAAATGTTTACTGAATTGAACTGAACTCACTTCATCCAAGGTCAGGTTCAGAGCTATTTCCTAAACCAAGCTCCTTTATGACTAGATAGAAACAAAGAATGTCTATTCTTGGAGAATACAAGTGTCTGTCCCTTTGCTTAATATTTGCAGAGAGTAATAAGATGCTGGCCCATCATTCAAGTTGGCTGTGAAATAATTGAGGCACTAAACAAGAGAATAACTACCTTTGATAAAAAATATTGTGCAATAAATCCCACAGTATATGGCTAAGCAAAATGCTGAAGAAATACAGAGAAATGAGGACTAGGTACTGAGTGACAGAGGAGACTCCACGGCAGAGATGAAAGTCAAATGTAATCATATTTACCCTGTTAAAGACCTGTGATGGTAAATAGTCCACAGGAAAAAGTACAAAGCTTAAAAGGCTGGGAAGGATCCTTCATGAGACGGTGATAATTTTTCCTATCTCGGTCATTTACTATTTGCCATTCTATTGGACAGACTCATGCTCAGCCCCGCTTCTGAACAAATACTGTTTCTTGTGTTTTAAAAGGCCTTTCCTCCCTTCTCTTTATTGTAAATGCTTATTTCTTCCTCAATATACTATTTAAATATCACCTTCCCCTAGAACGCTCCCTTAGACCCCCAAGAAAAATCTATTGGTTTCTCCTCTGAGCTTTGCCAAATTGCAAATAACATTAATTGCAGTTACTTTGCCTTCTTTTGGATGATAACCTTAGGTGGAAAGCACACAAGTTTTGAAAAGACTTTGATTTGGATTTGAGGTAATCTACATCCTAATATGACCCTAATGACTGCTTCCTAAACTCTCCTTACTTTAGATGCCTTATTTACAAAATTGGGTTCATAATAAAGCCATATTGATTTTATGCACATGGGTGATAATATATATGATTACTTTCTGACACAGATAGACATTCGTAATATGGAATTCTGACACTTATTTATTTAGATCACTCTTCATCTTTAGCTTGTGAAATGCTCAAAGGTGAACTATGTCTTGTTCATATTTACACTCTAACTATGGAGAACAATGCCTTTTAAAGAGCAATAATTGCTTAAAAATGGAAGCCCATCATGAGTGAAGAAACATTATCATTGACAAATAGAATGAACTAAAGCAGAGATGCATGAAAATCCGTAACTTGTTTGTGAAATAGTGACTAAACATGTGTGACAAGAGTATGCGGGGCAAGTAAACACGTAACTATAACATGAGACAAGAATAGTGACAGAGCCTACCAAAGGCTCTACCGCTAACCAGCCTTGTGACATTTGGAAAAGCCAAAAATGTCCAAGACTCATTTTTAAAATGATTAAAAATGATTTTAATTATTCTATAGAACCATCTTTAAAATGATTTTTATTATTCTGTAGAACACTGTAAGCAAAAATTTAGCCAAGGGGCAGTGAATGCGGAAAACATGGCCCTAGGCATCAGTCTATGACAATGCTACTTGTGGCTAAAAGTACTCTACATTGTGACTGGCCTGCATTTCCCTCATTGTGCTGCTGATTGCAACTGATTTTTAAAGGAGAACAGCGGTAATTAATTGCATTAACTACTTTTTATCATTAAAATAATTCTGTTGGGCTATTAGTACAGTGAAAAGCAAGCAAGTAAGGTTATTATAGGACTACACTAATGTAAACCCATAAAAAACCTGGAGCAATTGCTTCTGGGTAGCAATTAACTAATTTCCAATGAAAAAATAATATTTCATGACTTTTCTAATAAAGGGTATCTAATTTAAAGTAAAATACATCAATAAGCATCTTCAGTGTTTTGCTATCAGTCTTGCAGATGGCTCCATTGTTTTCATAGCCACAATATTAATTTGCCTATAATTATGATGATGGAACTCAGAAAAGTGGAAATGCCTCATGGTCTTCTGTATTCTGTTTTGAGCTGGAGTTTTAAAATAGACACCACACAACCAAATAGAATGCTTGATTACATAAGTATAATAATGGAAAATATACATTAATCCAAATATTGCAGGCAGTGCTTATTCACATTTTGTTTATCTATCCTTGGGAAAGTATTTAATAAACTCCTGTATTTCCCTCCTCACAGCCCATATTTATGCATTCAGTTGTTTCCCACCAATAACTGAACATATTTCTATTGCTTAAAACATCAGCTTACATCAGGTTAATGCCTTACCTTTCTATTGTTTATATACATGGGTAACTAGTCACATTAGCAATTATCTATAAATATTGTAGCTGAATATAAATTACTTCAAACCTCACATTGTTTAAACTAACTGTGGAAATGGAGTATACTAAGCCTGCTTCTGAATGACCTGCCCAAAGTAATTTACAGATATGAATTATATGATGAAAAGGACGTAACACTGTTGGCACTATCTTTTGTGAGAAACTCAAGTCAAGGAAACAGAGTTTTCGGCTTACTGATATTAAAGCATTTGTATTTTTTCTAAGAAATCTAGCAAACATAAATAATTTAGAAACATTATCTCTAAGCAAGAAGTGTTTCTGTTTATTTATCGAAAGTTTAGTTAGAAATACATGTGAAATAGTAAAAAAACTAAAAATATTATATATCACACTAAAGATTTTATGTTAAAAATTTAGTACTAAAGTCATCATTATGGTAGATTTCAATCTAGATTATCACTTCATGGTTCAATTATATAATAAATTGAAATGTGTAACAAGAAAATTAAGAGAAAAATTGAAATATAATTTCCGCTCATGTAGGGTTGAAAATATTAAATTGAATTGCCATTGGAAATGTGCTGACTTTAAAATCATTACAGTGTTCTCTATGTAAGTTATTTGAAAATTTCTCTCTTTGCATACAGGCATTTCTTGCAATTTTTTCCTTCTACTCCCTACTGGTGGCTAACATTTCTTGAAATAGCGCTATGTTTTTCCAACTGAGAGATGAAAGAGGAATCAGGAGCCTAGGGACATATGCAGTGTGGCAATTGCTATGTAAAGATTTTGTGACGACGGCAAGGTCTTCTGTAAGGACATTGCTATATTGAGAGTCAATTACCAATCAGAAATGGGCAAGAGGCATATTCTGAAAACTCCCATGGAACAGAGGAAGGATACTTTTTGGAATGAACCAAAAAGAGTTTTTAATCGTGTTAGAGCCTTGCGAATGGAGAATAAAGGGAAAATTTGGAAACTCATGAGAAGCAAGGATTAACTTTGTGACTCTTTTCATAGAAAATGAAGAAATGAAATGATCAAATATAATTCAGGATACTCACCCAGGTATCACAAAGGACTGGGAGTCTAATGACAAAGATGAGGAATTAAAGAAGGCTACTGGCAGTTTAGATAAGATTTGTTTTTACCATGTTGCGTTTGATGTGATGGTGGGAAACCATAATCCTTTGGGAAAGTGAAAGCGTAAAAGTTAACTGTACGTTTGTTTGTTTGATGTATATCTGTTTGGTGGATGTGGAGTGTGTGTAAATAAAATATTTTTTTAAAAAGAAGAAAAAATATAAGCTGTTAGGACATCAAGTCTCTCGGTCACTCCCTGTACATACCCACATTTGAAAATAATTGAAAATAAGTGTAGGATACATAAAAAGGACTTAATGACATAATTAAGTTAGGAATATTTGGCTATTATTAAACTTCAGAAATGAACAGGAAACTATGATGAAAATAACATATATAGTAAATAAATATGGGATGTATAAAGGATTTAATAGCAGATAGTATAATCAGAGAACTATAGTGAATAGATGAAAACACTAGGGCTCTAGTGTGAATTTAGAGACATTCTCCTGGTACCAGTTCTGTTACCAACTGCATGCAATTGAACACATTATTTAGCTTTTCTAGACTGTTGTATTCCATGTTAAAAGGAAGTGGTGACTGAAAAATTCTGTAATTGTGCAAATATTTTCTTCTCTTTGACCAGTATGTATTGAGAGTAAGTGCTAGATACTGCCTTGAAAAGAATTATCTTGAGCAGCAATTTATCCTAGTGCCAGCTTGGATTGATCTCCTATTGCGCTTTTTTAATTCAGGAGAAACTGTTATCCTTGCGTGAACTTTTTTGCTGAATATTATAGCTAGAAAGTAAGATAGCTCTTTACGAGTTTTCATACATCTTATAATTCAAAACTGGTTAGCTGACAATCTGAAATGATCTTCAATCTGATAAGATAATGGCAAGGAGATGGGAAAAGACTATTCCTTTTTGCCTTAGCAAAGCCATGGCTTATTTCGTATAACAGTGGATTGACCGAGGTGGCTGGAGTTCAGTGTGAGATATACAACGTCATTCCCTGGGTGGGCGGGGCCTTGGAGAGGTGGGATGGTGGCAAAGGACAAGTTAGGGTAAGTATTTTCATTGGGAAGGAAACACAGTCTTTATAATATAGGCAATGGGAATAATCAAATGGTTTTAAGAAGGAGTTTTGGAGTTCATTTTTTTACTATTAATTCATATATACATACATTTCTAATAATTCGAAAATTATTATATGTTGACACTATTAAAATCACAGTATCCAATAAACCAGAGAAAAATTATGCCTATATTTTCATAATATTTGGGAAATCAAATAGTCTCAACACACCCACAAAAGGAAGAAACAATTACACACTTTTGAGTGATAGAACACATACTTATTTTCTTAGAATACTATAAATTGGAAAAGAAATAATACAATTTTAAATTTATTAAGTAGAAAAGATATTAATTGGATAATGCCCTTTTGCTTATCTGGGAGTAGCCTTCTTGCTTATTCATCCTGGGAACTATAAAGAGTCCAGAATGATCACCAGGACACACTGGAAATACTCAGAAATTTATAGAAAAACTGTGAAAATGAAAACTATTTCTCCACTGACACTTTTATACCTATAAAACACAACCAGTGCTTTAAAATGTGTCACAAATCAAGGCAATTTTCCTAATACAGTGTGAATTTTACTATAATAAGATATTAACTACATTATGTAGAATGAGGAAAAATGAATCACTGTTTAATATTTTATCAAATACATATATATATGTACTCTCCAAGGAGACATGACATTTTTAGTTACCAAGTTCTATGAAATTTCTGAGTCAGTTTTACCTATAATAGGGTACATTGGCATGAATCATTTAAATTAGGAAAAGTTAGTAGTTACAAAACTAGTTACAATATTAGAAGTCATAGAGAATTTTTTTTTTCTGTTGTTAAGTAAAAAAAGAGGACATTTCATTCTTCTTGTATATATTTTGTGCATATCTTTATATAGACATATATTAGTAATTTAGCTTTATTTTGTGATGCTATCTTTACACATATTCTCTTTCTTAGATTAGTCTAGATCCTTAAATTACAAATCCTAGAATTAAATATAATTTACATTCCTATAATATGCTACAGTGTAGGGTTTTCAGCGTGGCAAAATTTTATCCCTGCTTATTTCAATATCCTGCTTATTGTGCTTTGTACACAATATACAAATTAGTTGTATGTCTAATAATTCTGGAGACAATTTCAATTCCTGTAACAGCATTATTCACTCAACATACATGCTGGAATTATCATCGGAGGAAAACCAGACAATGTCTCTTCTCTTATGGAGTTTACGGCCTATTAGGGAAAACAGACTTAATCAAATTGCACACAAATAAATACATAATTAAAAGGTGGATTAAGTCTTATAAAGAGAAACTACTGTTGTCATGAGAGTATCTAAAAGGAGAAATGAAAGCTCAGAAAAGTCTACCTAGAAAAAAGAATCGGGCAGATGGTCATATACCACAATGATAACTACAGAGAGCTTTCTTGCCAGCAGTGTTGTTTTTCCCTTGATCAGTGAGGTTAAATAATCTGGAATATCGTATCTCATTTCTCTACAGAATTTTAACCTACCATTAGCAATGAAAAGGACTGCTATTATATTGAAATTGAGTTTGGCTCATAGTTAGAACAGCAGTTTGAAATGATCGCTTAACATTTTCCCAGGAGTATATTTATAGTTTATTATTTCCCTAAACATTACATTTTATGAAGTACCAAATTTCAGATTTATACATTGGGACATAAACAGGTTTTTTGACAAATGTCTTTCTAAAAGGTAAATAATCATTGCAAAATTTGTTCAATCTTGTTGGAATGACCATTGAAAATTTTGACATGGTGTACTGGCCAATATTTTACATTAAGATCCTGAATTTTCTTCATCTGTATTCTAGATTATCTTTGATAGTTTGGAATACTCAGTTTCATAGCTTTATATATAAAATCATTTGTTTTTGCTTTCAATGGGTAGAAAAAGAATGGCAGAGTTTTCTTGAAGTTGGCATGATGAAATAAACGAATTGTACTGTATATATGAATATCTGTATAATAATACATATACATATAATACATGGGCATATATATACTACATACACATAATACATACACATTTAAAATATATTTCTATATGTTTATAAGTGCATGATTATTATAATTAATTTAATCTGACTTAATAAAGTATTATAGAATTGTATGAGTATATAATGCTATATATTATACCATACTATATTTTACCATAACAACACTAAATATGCAAAAGTAGAATCTATACATGTATCTTCCTTTCATGTCTTTAAAGCTTTAAAAGCCAGCAGCAAACATTTTACTGTAGTAAAAAGAGGTAGTCATCAAAGCCATTTCTTATATGTCAAACATTTGTATACGTCTAGGTTACACAATGAATATATTAATGATTATAAACTATTTTAAAACACCAACTATTTAAAAAAGCATTTAAAACAATCAATACTGAGATGAATAATTTAGCAATTAAACTTGTGTTCATTTAAAAGTTTATAAATTGCTGAAATGGAAAACAGGGCAGTTGCATATACAAATCAATATTTGCATGTTACCAAGTTACTTAGTGACTGTATTTCAGAGAATTATTCAGAATAAATTCATTAAATTTCAGTTTGTTTCACTTTATTTGAATACCGAAAAGCAAATATCTACATCACTCATACTATATGATGCGTAGTGTGGTTATTTTTATGCCGTCTTTGTCCTGAAGACATCAGCCATGTTCTCTGAGAGAATATTGGATGAGGACAGCCAGAAAATGAGAATAAAATAGAATCTAAGTAAGAAAAGTCACACAGAATAGCAAATAGTTACCCCAATTCCCCTCAGCTTCTAGAATTGCCTTTTTCAGCTTCATTAAGAATGACCTTGCTCTTATGTGACTAAGAACTGTCAATTTTCACAACACTCTAGTTTGTATTACTTCAGCTAAATTTCCTGATTTCTTTTAAGTGTAATTTTGGCCCTTTTTACATTTTAATCATTGAACTTAAATATTGCTTCTATTAAAACTAAAAATAATTGTTATGAGCGTTCATTGAAATGTTCAATCTCAACTTCTAGAATTGAGAAGACTGAGATGTTCACATTGTAGCAATTACAAGAGTAATGCTCATTAAAGGAAATAATACAGAGTTGATATTAAGAGAAAACAAGAGTTAACTTTGACTTTACTTCTGTATTACACTTAGAAACGACAATTTTTTTAGTATTTGTCCAATGTCACAAATTAAATTAACAAGACTCTTCAAGAAATATACTAAGCAACAGTGCAGCCAAATTTGTGTGGATTTGACTTAGTTCTACTATTAAAACATTTGGGTTTATTTTCAAGTTTCTTAATTTGTGTAATGGAAAATAGGGTTTTCTGAATGTCTCTAATTCTATGAATTTCATACTCTGAGAATTTCCATGACTTCAGGGCTTTATGTCCAGGTAACGTTCACAAGGAATTGCAGAGAGCAAGGTGAAAGTTCCTAATACCTATTCAGTCCCTGTATTCCAAATTCAAATATTGAGATCATTCTAGGAGATTAATGGGAATGAAAGACACCATTGATAACCATGCAGATTTAATCATGAAGCTGTTCACTATTCAAAACACAAGCACATAAACTCACACACGCGTTTCTTATACATAAGAAAATAAGCAAGAGGTGTGAAATAAAACAACTTGAGTCTTGATTATAGTTTTCACCAATCATATGGATTATTGTATCAATTTTTATGACAATAAATTTGAAATAACCTCCCAAAGTTATGAAAATTAAAATGATATAATTGCATATCTTGTCTAGTATATCAAATGCAAAAAAAAATTGGTGGCTATTCTTAAAAAATATTAGTCAGTTGAGATACAAACAAATAAATGCTGATGGCAAGGCAAAATATTTTTCCTAAAAATGCTGGTTGGGGTTACCAAGTAGACTCCTGTTGGACATGACCCTCTTGCATATTGTCCCTGTGGATGAAATTTAAATATAAATAAATAAAACTATAAAACCTGGTAGCACTGTAGAGGGATAAATGCAGGTATATTCTGGAGGTGTTACAATTGGAAAACGTGGGAGAAGAGCAAATTCTGCATTATTCATTTTGATGGCTTTTACTGCTGGTTATGTTAAGGTCAGTGTTGTGTGAGATAGCCAAAGTGCTGGCATAGTATCCACATCCTTCTGCACTGAAGAACCAGAATACAGAGTTGGTGCTGGGGGGTTGGGGGGATGTACTACAGCCACTGGAAAGTGAATACCAAAAAGGAAAGATCCATAATGGTGAGCCCCAAATTGCTCTTCTAGATTCTGCCCAGGACTTTAACTGACTCTTGAAATATGAATATGTGGAGCATAATCAAAACAGTCCAACTAAAGATACAATAACAACTGAGATTTGATCTGTCACCTAAGAGGCAGAGTTTGCAGTTTGAGGTCAACCAAGTTAATTGCCTGACGAAAAACAAACATCAACATTCTTTGGAAGACTGTATCTGAATCCAGATTCTCCAGAAAATACCACTCTCAATTACAGATACAATGGAAAATCATTGGATATATTAAGTATCAAGAAAATGTGAAACAGTTTTTAAGAAAAAAAATCTAGACCAAGTTTGAGGTAACTAGATGTTAGAATTAGCAGCTATTTTAACTATCTTTAAAGAAGTAATGAAAGTATGTCTCTCAAAGAATAAAAGCTCAAAATCTCAGTAGGGAAATAGACACTGTAAGATAAGAAACAAATGACTATTTCTGAATTGAAAAATATATCTTAAGTATAAAAGAATCAATACTTTCACGTGAAAGGCATAACAACAGAGGGAGGCTAAGAGAAGAGTCTGTGAACTTGAAGTTCAACCAATAGAAATTACCTCATTTGAAGAATAGAGAGAAAATGAGATCACAAAAAACAAAACAATCAGAGCATCACGGTACTGTGAGGCACTGTGAGTCATTGTCAGATTTCTAATACAAGTTTAATAGGAATCCCAGAAGGAGAGGAGAGAGACAATGAAGCAGAAAGTATATTTGAAATTATAATAACTGAAATTTTCCAAATTTGGCGAAAAACAGAAATTTGGAGATTCAAGATGATAGGTGAGAACTTTTTTAAAAAGCTGTATTCCGTACAGAGGAGTATCAATTTGAATTCTTGCTGACTTTGCATCAGAGCTCATGGTGGCCATGTGGAACAATATAAGCATATATGTGGGACAATATATTTAACATGCTGTAAGCTTGGCTAAGCAAAGCAAAGCAAAACTGATGGTCAATCCAGATATTTATATCCTGTGAAATCCTTCAAGAATGAAGGCAAACTAAAATCATACTCAGACATGAAAAGATGAAGAGAATGTATCACTGACAGGCGTGCAGTATATGAAATGCTTAAATGAGTGTTCTAGGAAATGATATGAGGCGGAAACTTCTATCTTCAAGAAGGAATGAAAAGCATCATGTCTGCTAAATATCTTGGTTAAAAGAAAGACTTTTCCTTTTTTAACTAGTTTGATGCCCCTAAGACTTTTTAAAGCAAATGTTGTAACATTGTCTTTTGGAATTTGGAATGTGTGTTGTTGTAATATATATAGTAACCATAGGCCAAAGGAAAAAAAAAAAAGTTCAGAAAATGGACCTCTACAGTGCATCCTTTATACATTTTAAATATCGTAGTTCCATATTAACTACAAGAAGACCAAAGAGTCAGGGACATTTATTGTAACCCCTAGAGCAGACATGAAAGAACTAATGCAATGAAGTATAATTAAAAGGGCAATAATGTGATTAAAGTGGAATTCTAAAAACAACATTCAAATATCCCAAAAGGCGGCAAGAAAGGAGGAAAAGAGAAACAAAAAATAGATGGGACAAAACGAGAACAAATAATGCAGTGCTATAAGCGGTGGTAGAAAAATTCCATTATCAAATTAGAGACTGGAAATTTTATTCACAGAAGCCTTCATCTCCATACTCGTTCGAGAAATATTTCTTGGTACTTTCTTATGTGTAAGGCACTGTAATAGGTATTGTGACTATAAAAATGAACTAGGTGCTGTTTCTAACCCCAAGGAATTTACTCTTTAATGGGAAAAACACAAACATAATTTGACAAAACCCTATAGTAGCATAGTAGAGGTAATGCAAGATGCTGTAGAAGCATATCAGAGAATATTAATTAGACTGGAGTTACTTAACTAAGGTGACAACTAAGCTGGTATCTATGAATAGGAGTCATGGAGAGGTGGACATTAAGAACAAGTCAACAATTATTAACAAGTGTCAGGTTATGTACACATTTATTTACTTAGAAATTATTATCAGACAATGCCAGGCTGTCTATATATTTACTTACTTAGAAATAACTATTTTTTGGAAAACAAAATTTTATTTCTTTTTATAAATATCATATGTGCTCATTATATAAAACTGGAAAAGAGATAAAAGTATAAAGTAAAAATTTCCTGTGGTCCTACCACCCAGGGACAAATGTTAACATTTTGTTTCCTTCCTAGCAAAATTTACAAGTGGTCAGAAATTAAAGAACTTCTAATGGACATTAAGGTCTGCTTGTTTCAGATTTTCCTTCACTTGTTTTTATTTTGTAAGAATCTAGACTAACCTTACTCTACCAAACTTTCAGATTTGTTTAGTTCTGTGAGAGATTTTACACTTATATCTCAAACACAGTCTGTGGTTTTATGCCTGCTAGCCGTACTATAAAATATTTGCACACAATCTCCTATGTATGATAACATTATGCTATTTTCCTTGAGCAAGTCAAAATGGAATTCATTACAAACTCTAATAAGATCATTTTTTAAGAAAAAGTAAATTGTCCATAAAAGGGAAAAATAAAAAGAATAAATGGAAATTGACTTACATTTCCACAGTCTTTGAATGTTTGAACTAAGGAGAAAAACTTCTAATGTAAATCTTGTAGCATCAGTTCTCACAAAACTATAACAGTTTGTTGATTTATTGTACATATTATATATATTATTCACTGTACAACTTTTAGCAGAGCATTATGTGAATATCTGATAGAATAAATTTATACCATCGTTATTATGTAATAATCTCACATCTGTATCAAATTATTTTATAGTGAAGTTTTATGTAGTTCAGAAATATTTATCTCTATTTTTACACTTAGTATTTTTAGGTAATATTTTGAAATGGGAATATTTATTCTTTTCTCCCTTTTCTGGTTTTATCTTTATAAATTTAAAATTAACTTGTAAGTAATTTCAATTGTAGAGAAATAGTTATTCATATGTCAGCTTACGTGAATTATATATGTCTACTAAAATCATTGCAAATGTCTCATTTGAAGCGATCTGGCTTCATGGAGGGAAAAAATACCTGTCTTGTTCCTAGATTGACAAAGCCAATAAAATGAAGTGTGGTTCAAAAAAATAAAAAATACAGTCTCTCAATAAAAATAGTTTAAAAGTATGTTCAATTTAAATATTTTAAATTGAAAAAAAATTCATCTTATGGTAACAAAGACTAACCTAAAACTCTTTTTAAAAATATTAAGTTCCCTGGGAAATATTCATTAATTTAAGAAAGGTTTTTCAACCTCAAACCTACTTTAATTCAATAATCTATTTCAAATTTCCTGAATTATTTCTAACTTGAAAATCTTAATGAATATTTAATATGCTATGACTGGGAAAAAAATCTATCTTGACTGGAGTTCTTAGTTTTCTTTCCTGCATATTTTAGCTTATGTCACAAATGATAATACAGTGAATACAATATCTAAGGATGGCAATTCACCCAGAACCCTGGATCCTTGCTTTATCTTCAGCCTCAAATGATGTGATTCTATGGAAACATAAGCAAGAAAAAGTGCCTTCCATGCCCTTCATCTCTTATGCTAGATCTGGACTCCTAAGGCCTAATGCCATGAAACTATTTGTGTTTCATCAAGCACAACTAAGAGCTCATACTATCTTACGTCTTTCACAAATGCGGAGTAACTTTAGGATAGATTTGCTTTATTGGGTACATGAGGCTTCATTTTTGAAATATAAATGGAACTTGTCACCTGTTTTAAAAGACAATGCTGTCATAGTCACTTTTATTCTAAGAAGCTCCATGTTAAAAGAATAGTGTTAAAAGTCTGTCATATTGTGTGTGTGTGTGTGTGCGTGTGTGTGTGCGCGCGTGCGTGAGTGCATGTTTTCTCTTTTGAGGCATAGACAGATTTAGTAGAGCTTCTTTGCCATATTCTGCAATTGCTTGAATTCTGTACCACATCTTCATTTTCATCCTTTCTCCGGTCAAAATATATCATCACCTATTTTCAGGTTGGAAAGAATGGAAATGTCCTTGATTTGATGAGCAATAAACAAGTTCACCTGGTTCCTGCTATGGCACCTTTCCCTTCTAGGCATAATTACATTATAAAAAGACAATTACTTCTTCATGCAGTGAATCTTTAGTGCTGAATGTCAAGCAGATAAATTAAGGAATACATCCAATTTGTTGTCTATCAAGTCAATGGATTGATTAATGTTTAAATCATTTATTTCACAAATATTATTGGGTAGTTATTATGTACAAGGGGTTCTACTGTGGACTGTGAACTTACGTGGACAACTCAAGCACCTCCTGCCCGAAAGGAGATTTACAAATATACGTAGATAATGAGAAAATCGGGTAGAAAGCGGAAAATCATTAATGAGTCACAGATAAACTGCTACGGTGGTATAGAGGCAGATGGGATAATTCTCAGGTGCAGTGGGAGCAGCAGACAAGGGAAGGAGGAGGCTTTGCCCAAGATTGGCCGTTGAAACAGTTTTAAAGGAGAGGTAAAATGTGAATTTACAGCAATATACGCTTAGCATTCCAGACGGAGAAAACTGCTTGAGCAAGGACTTGGAGGATGAAAAGCACAGAAATATTGCAATCGTATTTTTGTGACTACATCAGCTGTTCTGCATTTTCCTTTACTCTGTTAAGAATCTTTCTGTCTAGATCCAAAGGTGCACGCGGAGAAATCAGTGAGCAGGAAAAGCTCACTCTACCATGTGAACCATCAACATCATGGACAGGCAAATGAGCCCCTTTCCCCTATTTTATTATTTACCCAAATTGGAGGACAGAAAATAATTGGCAAAGAACTGTCTGGTTCTTTGCCACTTTGATTTTCTCTGTATGTGTAGTGTTGGAAAGGCAATAAAGAAAAATAATTTCTATATTTAAAATAGAAAAGAAATCCTCAAACCTTTGGCATTTGTGTTTTTGATGATAGAGCACATCTTTTTCCTCCTTGACTAGGAGTATTGTTGATTTCAGAGTAGTAAGTGGAGCTTACTACTTCCTTCCTGCTAAAGGTGGGGGTGCAGTCACATGTCTATACAAACAAACGATTATTGAAGTCACTGCCCGGAAACTGCGTGCAAAGAAAGAACTCGAGTTGAACTTCTTCTGCAATGATGTTCCAATGCGTAACCGCCCTTCTACTCTAATTTACGGGTTCTATCACAGGGATTTGGGGTGCAGCTAAACATCATTATATGGGAATACTGCCATTTATAGAGTCATGATTACAAGCAATCGTATGATATTGCTTCATGTCCTTCGTTAATAATTCCTCCCTCACATAGCATTTGAGCAGGAGTGCATCTTTTCGCAGGCGAAACACATCAGCTACTATCAAGTAACATACATTGAATAGCTTTGCACTTTGAAACACTGCTGTGGTCTTTCTGCAGATAATGCACACTTGATAAAATTAGAGTGAATTTCCCTATTGTATTGACTCAATCATTTTCTAACAGTGTTGCCAAATGAATTTTTTTTTGAATAGTTGAGGCTCATCACCTCTTTTTAACAGTCCCTGTCTTTGCTGAACCCTAGCCATATTCTAGTTAAGTGTATAAGCTCAATCAGCCATCAAGGAGCATGAAGAAATATCTCCAAACAAAGTCAATAGTTCTTGGAGTGTTACCTGCGCTCTGGTTGTTTGTGTGTTTTGGGCTATTGCCTTTCATAAGATGTCTTGAATGGTTTGTACCATTGAAATATTTTATGTAAACAGTGTCAGCAAAATATAATTTAAAAAGGAAAAATAATAGGAAACAAACTAGGGAATAGCATTTAAAATCTTGAGTATTTTAATATTTTGGAATAAGAACCACCATTTTCTAATATATTTTAAAAATTATTTTAAGTTTTTTGTTTATTTGTTTGTTTTTACTGAGCAATGTATGTGGATTTCATGCAAATTGAGCAAATGTATGTGAGTGCACTGCCTTATTCTGGAAGCCAGAAATAGGAAAAAAAAAAGAATGCCTGCACCCTACTGTCATGAGGTTAACAACTATAGGATGAAACCCATGTACGAATAGACAGTTATAATACAATATTACCTGGATAAGAACACTGAAGATACCTGAAAGTAAAATAAGCAGATCTTAAGAGTGCTAGAATTTTTCCTAATGGAGGTACTACTTGATTTGAGTCTTGAAGGTGGAAGAGGAATGTGCAATGTAGTGAGTGAATTACAGATGACTTTGTCATGTTCAGAAATCGCAATTATACACAGTTTATTTATGGTACATTGAATAGATGTTGAAATGGTCTGGACAAATAAGCAGGAATTAAATCTTTAAGGTCCTTCTCTGCCAAGCTAAGTAAAATTATATTTAATTCTTCAGGTACAGTTAGCTCCATTGTAGTAAAAAAAAAAAAGATTCAGACAAGAAAATATTTATATTAAAAATATTTTATTGAGGTGTGGCTATAAAGAGGCTCAAAGATATTTATTTCACCTGTCCTAATTATAACTAGTTAAAATTTCCAAAAACTGATTTCGTGCTTACATATGAGAGAATGTATGCTTTGATATAATACGCAAACTAATTTTAAGCTTCATTTATTATTTCTCACAAATAGATATAAATTCTTCCTTATAAAAGGCCTTGAGAAATTGGAATTCCCATCACAAATTGCAGTTGTTTTAGAAAATTAAGTTAATATGTGATTAATTAAATGAGCCTAATAACTCTTGAGTTAAGTGAACATAAATAAAACCGTGCACAAAAGGCAACAATTTCTGCTACCACTCACTGTCTTTTAAGGTTACAAAAGCTAAGTCCCCTTTATCTAAATACCTTAAGTATCTAAAGATGAACTTATTTGAAATCAGGGATATTTAAGGTCTTACTTTAATCGTTTCAAAGTTGATGGCCACGTCATCTTCCAGCAGGTGGACGTGGGCCCGGTAGGGAAGCCGTAGAGGAGAAGGTCATGGGAAGCTATGATGGGTCTCCTGGGAAGTTCACTCTGAGGTTATCACAAGCTTAGTTTATACAGACAATTATCTCTAACCAACTGCAGTTGTGACATGCCACATTTTAAAACCTGGACCAAACTTCAGAAGCTCGTGTTTTATTTTACTTCTTTTATACTAATGAAAATAACTATTGCCCTTTCTTACCCCAGCCCCGGAGCTTGTGAGCTTTTCTATGAAGTGATAGAGCATGACGAGGACGTTTATTTCCTGCCTCCTTAACATTGAGGTATTAGACATTCTAGGAAAACCAAAGCACCAGTACATTGTGAAAAAGAGCAGGTGGGTAACGAGCATCTTGTGGGAGCCCAGGAATATGAACAAAGGAGACTGTGGTTGCAAGATTTAACAGGTAAAGCTGAGGAATACAAGAATAATCGGATTTATGATTGAACCTTTTTATGATTCATTTATTAATTTTCCCAAATTGTCGAACTTCATATTAAATGCAGACCAATAATTTCCCAGTATCATTAGCTGCCAGAGAGCTTCTGAGTATCTGGCTTCACATCTGTGATGGTAAATAGAGCTCACTCTCAGCTGATGTCAGTTGAGAAACCGGATATTTTTTTAAAACCTCATTTTTTTTTTAACATACACTCTCTCTTTGTTTAATACTTTGTGGTTTAATTAAGTCTAGATCAAAGATGCTTGATCACACATGTCATTGTACTTGATTTGTTTTCCCCACTTGTGAAATGCTGAGATGAGAAAGTTATATTCTACTTCTGATTCATCCTTATAAGATATGAAGTGCTCTCATATAAGGAATTTCTCAACAGATGCATGTTTAACTGACATTAAGTAAATGAACAGAAATATAGTTTTAAAAAGCAAAACTGAATAATTTAACCTATTTATGCTGCCTCATTTTATGTCAGTCTCTCTGGCAGAATGTAAGCTCCAGTAGGGCAGGCTCTTTTCCAGTTCTCTAATGTTACACTAGGATCTAGAAAAGTATGTGGCACATTGTAAATACCAATAGGTATTTATTAAATGAATGACTTTTGCTCTTAAATAGTATTTAGTTTGATATGTATGCTGCTGCATGCAACAGTTTTATTTTGCTTTTATGTAGTAGATACTCATATAGTATACAATATGCAGCAGGCTTTGTCTAAGCACTTTATAAATTTTACCTCTTTTAATTATCATATTTGAATTGATATACTATAAGCTATATTGTTCAGTGTTTATATTTTAATTGACATTTACTGGCTTGAAATAAAATATAACTCCTAAAATTATCTAGCTAATATAATTGCTCTTAATGTGTATATGGAGTGTCTATTTATCCATTTCATCATCTATTTGAATATTCTGTGCATCCTAACTAAATACTTTCTAGAGCTTTAATATCAGGTCCAGGTTGTATAATATAAAACTTGTAGAGAAATGTATTAGTCAGCCAAAGGGGTGGCTGATGTAAAGTACCAGAAATCTGTTGACTTTTATAAAGGGTATTTATTTGAGGTAGAAGCTTACAGTTGCAAGACCCTAAAGAGTCCAACTCAGGGTGCCATAAGAGGTGCTTCCTCACCCAAAATCTGTTGCCACGTGTTGATACAAGATGGCGGGCAACGTCTGTGAGGGTTCAGCCTTCCTCTTTCCTCTTAAGGCTCTGTGGTCCCAGCTTCTTCTGATCTCAGATGTAGGCTGGCATAAGGCTCATCTCTCTTCCTGAGGCTCATTTCTTTCCAGGCTCAGCTGCTCTGTTCTCTTCACAAAGTCAGCTGTGAACTGTCAGGTAAATGGCTCAACTCTCCCCAGGGCTCCAGCATCAAAACCAAGTTCTCTCCCCTGCCATATCTTTTTCTGTGTATCTACTTCTGTCTTTTCCCTGAGTGCATGTCCATATATATAGCCCAGAAGGCGGAGAGGGGTGGGGGAGAACGGGTTCAAACCGAGTCACCCTAATGATGTGGTCAAATCAAAGCCCTAATCTTAACATAATAAAAGACAGCTCAGCTGAATCTAATATAATCAAAGGATATTATGCCCAGAGGAACAGACCACTTTATAGACATAACCAATTACCTTTTTTTTTGAATTCAAAAATGATATCAAACTGCCACAAGAAAAATTCAATAACATTTATGTCTATGTAACAAATTGATTTTAGACACATTTCCCCTTTCGGAATTTTTCTTGCTGTTCATTTATATGTAGTGTATATTTCACTGTGATAAATATTTCCAAAATTTTTTTTACAACTAATTGTCATCCCTGACCTCTTATTCTTTAAGAGAAAGCATTTTTAAATAAAGATTTCTCTGCTATTCTTTGCCCTTGAACAGATTTCTTAGGGATGCCCTCATGTGAGGTGTTGATCATGCTAAGTGTGTTTTTTTGTAGCATTTATCATTCGATTCCTCTGAGGAAATTAGGCTGATGTAAACTGCTCCCATAATATGGAATGGTTTTCCCCACCCCATTACTTGGCAGGCTTCCTCGCAGCCTTCTGGTCTCAGCTCACACCATGGGTCGTCCCTGACTTTACTGACCGTCTCAGTGATTTTTCTATTGTATAGTTCTTCTCCTGGAATGCGCCTCTGTTATACCAGTAATCACTCTGTATTTGAAATATTCACAGGCTTTCCTCCCCACTAGACCTTGAGCTCCAAGACAAGGCAGCAGGGAGTTTTTGCATGCCCTAAGATGATTAATGATGATTAGTGATCTTTATTAGTAATCAATGAATACTTAATTTATTAACTTTACCTCTCAGAAGTAGTCAAGTCATGGAAAATATGACCTACTATATATTAAACTTAAGTACCTTTCACAATAAATTTGTCACATAGATAACCAACTGCAAAACAGATTACTTTCAGGTATTGGACACTTCTAGAGGTGAATTAATCAATAGAATAATTTATTTGGTTGGGAACAAAGGCTAAGACAATTGAAAAATCTAAAAGGGTATTTTACTCTATCAGGAAAAAAACCTATCAATACTAGATCCCCCTCCAAGAAAACAGGCACTAGCCTTCAAAATTTACCAAAATCAAGGTGCAAGGATCCTTATTGTATAGCTGTTCTTTACTCTACTTTAGGTTGATCCATATTCCCTACTTTCCATTTTTCCATTTAGTTACAACTCATTTACAACCCTTTTGGTTTCTTATATATATTTTAGGGAGCTCTATAAGCCTAAAGGTTTGGAAGAATGCTGTAAAACTGATTCAATCAGTTCTGTCCTCCTTCCCTCTGTCTCTCCCTCCCTACCTTCCTTCTTTCTCTCCTTCCTTCCTTCCCTACCTCCCTCCCTTCCTTCTTTACTTTTTGTCCCTTTGAATTTTTAGTATTATTTCTAGATTGAAGAATTCCTCATGTTATAAAGGAATACCTATCAATAAAGTCAACATTCCACACTTTTAACTTAAAATAACTCCTCTCTATTGAGCAGTGCTAGGTTTCTAAAAGTGCTTGTAGGAAATATTGGGATTGAGAAGATCAAGACAATAAATGAGCCTGCAGAAGCCCAACTTCCCTAGTATTTATATTTACAATAATAAAACAACAAAGATAATACAGTAAATAAGTGACCTGTAAATGGCATTTTGCACATCCTAAATAAATCGTAATGGGTATGGGGAAATTAATTTCCCTTTTTCCTTCCTCAGCTCATTAGAAGCTTGTCTTATCTCTTTCCTCCACATTTGCAATGAGAAGCTTATATACTGTTTTGCTCTGTTGCAGATGTTAAACACGCTATGAGAGACTTATTTTCTTTCCTTTTTGTCACCTAACTAAATGATTAATGATCAACACCTTTCTGCTGCCCCACCCCTTCCTTTATCTCAGGTCCCTTTATGTTCCCAAATAAATAGAATGACGTGACTGGATGTGACGCTTCAAGTAACTTTTATTTAAATTTAAATATGAAGTAGTAGACATGTCCCAACTTCTCTCTGTAATAACATCCCCTTATATGACCTTAGCTTATGTCCATGTCTAAGTAATGCAAAACCTCCTGTTTTTATTTGTCAACTCTTCACCCTACATCCCTACCCCGAACATATTTATTTAGGACAGTTGTAAAATCCATAGTGATTTTCTCCTAGCTTTCTCTCTCTCAGTGCACCACTGTAAAACCTCTCACTCCTTAGATATACTCTTCATTGTTTTATTTATAGCGTCAGATCCTTCTTTTTCAAATCATCAACGACAAGAGCGTTTAGCAATTTTGTCAATATCAAAACAAAGATCCTGTGGTTGAATTAAATTTTCATTTTATAGTCTAGAATTTTGTGTAACAGAGCCTACCAGCAGGGGGAAATCTAGGTAGAATGAGTGTATACTTTAGGTATTACTTGCATATTTTTATTTAAAAGCTTGAATATGAATTCCTTTATTATTCAACTGTATCTAAGAGAGTAGGTAATTATATTTATATAACACTCTTAAAAACAGACCTACTGTTTTCCCAATGTTAGTCATTTGAAGTACAAATAACATTTATTTCTCCCACTGAAGAATCTTATTTATTTAAACATTAAATTCCCAAGCCAATTTATTATATATGACAGCACATTTTCATCTCCAATCAATATATGGTGATTTTTTAAAAAATGCCAGTATAATTCTTTAGGTAGCATTTTAATCATATTACCTTTTTTCTGTTTTAATATTTTACTACTAACATTTTATATCCACTAAAACTATTGAAGTTTTTTAATATGAGCTGATTTTTAAATTGTATTTATATAAATATTTCTTACAATTTATTAATAACATTTTCTCCTTATGAAGCTGATCCAATTTTGGAATATTTATTTGCTTTAAACTATGTCTTGGGTCCATTATTATGCACAGTTGCAAAATTTGTAATTATAAAGTGGACTTTTAAAAATCTAAATATATTGTTGGAGAAAAGAATTTTGGGATCACTGTAGAGAATAACAATGATATTAGGAAAATTGTTTAGTATGTATTCATTTGAGTTAAATAATCCTATTTTCCAAGAGTGTGGCTTTTTTAAACAATTGAATAATAAAATTGCAGTTTTAACTTCCTGATGACACATGAGAAAATAATTTCAGATCATGTTGTTAAAGTATATAGGCCTTATTTCTGCTGTAAAATATACAAAACTCAAGCAAAATGTTACTAATAATTTCCTTAAAATTCTCTCATATTTAGATGCTGCATATTCATCTAAGATTTTAAAATAGATAAATACATGCACACATATGCAATCATTTATTTGATACTCTTTGCATGTGTTTAAAAGCAGTCTGAGGGAAAACTTTTGATATATCTTTGTGCTTTTATTGACTTAAAGGAGAAATTTCAGCGCTCAAGACTTATATTATATTATATTATATTATATTATATTATATTATATTATATTATAAAATGAATTTAATGTCCTCATTTTCAAACAGTAGCCTGCTGATGAAGCAATAGACGGCATGAGACTTTTATTTCCATTTTGTCTTCTCCTGTTGAGAGGTAGCTGTTATCACAAATCTTTAGTAAATGACACTTTACAAAACTTCCAAATATTTATTATGCCCTCTGCATATGCCTGAATTAAATATTTACTAAGAATATTTTGTGGAAGGCTCTATGCTAGGATCCATTTGTTACATAATTAATCAGATAAGTGTCCTGATCTGTTATCTACAGTCTAATAGGTAAACATGGTTTATACATTCAAAATTTTAGTACAGGATGAAAAGTGTTGAGTTCCACATGAGTTATGACTCTCAGAAATATTAGGTATTAGGTAAGGTATGGACTAGCCTAATGTAACATAAACACCCCTAAATAGAGTGGTTCAAGGTAGAAAGAAGTTTAAGGATAGGAAAGGAGTCCAACTTGGGCAGAAGGCTCTGTCCCATACGTTGTTTTCCACTTAAGCGGCCATCCCGAAGAGTTTTGTTCTGTATCTGTGTAGTCACAGCTATACCACCCTGCCGAATCGCACTCCAGCTCGCAAGTAGAGACAAGAGAACGTGGAGGATAAGTAACTTCTTTATGAGGCCCCTGGAAGTTACCCACATCACTTCCCCTCACATCTCACTGCTCTGAGCGTAATCATGTGTACAAACCTAGTTGCCACAGAGGTTAGATCAAATAAAACAAGAGGGAAGGGTTCTGTACTAAATGAAAGAAGGGGAGGATGGCCACTGGGAGAGCAAAAGTCTGTCATGATGAAATGCCCATAAGCAGAGATGGGGTTAGAATCCAGCGCTCCAGGGCTCTTCGCCTGAACCGTGCCTTCTGCAGGCAAGGGGACATCCGGTCCAAAATGGAGAGCTGCAGCCGCTCTGCGGAAGCAATGACTTTGCGAGCATCTCCTTAAGATTTTTGCATGCGTTTTAAATGCAGGATAATAGAAAATTAGTGAGTATGATTTGGATAAATAATTTTATCCTCTTTAAGTTGCCTTCTATCATAATTATGGCAGCCAATTTCAGGGATATTAAATAATCCAATTTTTGAATGAAAATATTAATCTCTTTTATAAAAATTAGGGTCTTGAAACATATTGGTTCACCATCTCTCTGATGTACACCCTGAATATTATCATTTTTAAATGAAATTCCAGAAGCTCTCATACTTTCCTTATACTGCATATAAAAATGATTTCAATTTAACTTGCGTTCATATAACATAGAAATGAGCAAAATATTTTTTAGGTTGATAGCAAAGTTCCATCTTACTGGTTATGGGATGGTGACTGGTCTCTGGATCCTCTTTCTATGGGGATCCTGTCAATACTTAATAGGTGAAATACTTAATAGGTGCAGGAAGAAAGGCAAGACTTTGATGTTTTCCACACGGCATCTTCAAATTTGATGTTTTGAAAGGTAGCAAACAACGTGGAGAAAGCTGGTAAAGCAGCAGTTCCTTCTCCACTGCACCTCTCAATCCCAGTAAAAGATTATCCGGATCTTGCAGTGAGCAAAATTACCCCCCACTTTAATATATTTGACACCCCTGATATATAGTTTACAGTAAGTAGATCTTTGACAATAAGATTATATAAAAATAACATCTATAAAAAAGTAGTTGGCATAATTTCTGTACCTATATGAAGTGCTCAGTAGAAGCTGGTGTTTTTCCCTCCACTTTCATAAGCGGCAGTCTGTGTCGTTGCTGTCACTCTTACCACATTTCCAGGTTTCCTCCAAACCACACCTGTGACCCTCTGTCCACATAAGAAGCAGCAGCTATGTCTCTTTGCCTTCCTTTGATCATTTTTGATCATTGCTTGCCTTCCCTGTAGATGGTTTATTTTATATATATATATACACACATATATATACAAAATAAATTGGCCTTTGCGACTATGGAAAAATTAACTTGTTCATCATTTTAACAGACTTTTCTAAACCTGCATACATGCACACAAAAGTCACTTTACACTTAGCACTTCTGAGAAAAATTTAGAATCTCTGGTTGCATTCACAGATTATCATTTGATAATCTTTTCTCTGTTCATTCAACATTGTATTCTGTGCTAGGTCACACAGAAAGAGAATAGCAACCGTGGTGCAGCCACTTTCTATTTCCAGAGCGTTTTTAATTCTGCAAAGACATTATCAACATTGCTGTCTCATTTAATGAAATTACGTGATGGGATGTGATCAGCCCATTTGATGGCGCCGAAATTTAAAGACATTGCCTAGTCTGATCTTACTTTGTCACCTCGTTCTTTTGAATCTTCAAAATTTAGAAGAGTTCAGGCTTTGTGAAACTGCTGAAGAAATGCATGAAGTTTGCGTATTCCACGCAGGCTTTGCCCCCAGGAGGGATGATGTTGCAGCAAGCCTTCCATTAAGCTTTCATCTTTCTGTTGCTTGACTTTCAAGCCCTCTGCCACCAACCCCGTTCTCCCTTTCAATAAGCCTGCTATAACTCAGGGCAGTGCACTTCAAAACAAACTAGACAGCACCTCTAACATTATATGGGGTGAGGTTTAAAGTCCAGCATACTTTTAGCCCAGGCCACATAACTCCCAATATATCCCTGGCCATTTTTCTCTTATGGAATGAGTAAGTCCTTATCATTCATCTGAATGTAAAGCCCCTTTAATTACATCTACCAATTCAAGATTTATGTAAAGGTAGGTTTATGTTTATTCTTGTAATATTAGAAATTTTCTTTGCGATTCAGAAGCCTTCCTAATGAATTAAGAACCAACGTTTGAGATAAAGATGCTGAATTCTATTTCTTGGGAATTCACAATTTCCCACCCATGACCAATGAGTGCCTTCACTCAGTCATGACTTAACTCATTTATTCAACAAATATTTTACTGAGACTTCACTATATATTAAGAACTGGTAGGGGTGTTGTCCACAGAATAGTGAAGTGGGGAAATAAGCTTTCTGCTCTCATTCAGCTTAATTATAGTGAGAGTATATAGACATAAGCAAGTTAACAGGGAAAATAATTTCAAATGATGGTAGGGCCAAGAAGAAACTAAACAGTGATGTGATAGGCAGTGCTAAGATGCAAGAGGGGAGTCACAGCAGATAAGCTGATCAGGGGAGGCTTCTATAAAATGGTGGCTGAGGAGCCAAGACTAGAATCACGTGAAAGATCATGCAAAGAGCTGGGGGGTGGGGGTGGGGAGAAGATTAGAGGGAGAGGAGTGTCCCTGCAGAGGTAAGAGAGCTTGCAAAGACCCTGAGGAGCAAACAAACTTTACATGGTCTAGAAGGACCGTAAAATTGACCTATTGACTGAAGCACAGTGACTCTTCTAAGAGTTAAATCCAGAAAAGTAGTTAGGGGCTGCATCACACTGGGACTCACAGCCCCTGGGAGAAATTTAGGATTGACACCAAATGCAAGAGGAAGACACTGCAGGGTTTTATGTCAGGGACTGCCGTGTCTGATTTATGTTCTAAAAAGTTTCCTTCATGCTATGTGCAAAATGGATGGGAAAGACACAGTTGGAAGAGCATTTATGAGACTGTTAGGTTGGACTAGAGAAAAGTGAGGGTGGAATGAATGAATTTAAGGTTGCAGCCAAAGAGATGGAGAAAAGGGGGGTGGTGTGCCAGCCCAAGTCATTTTGGAAATGAGTGGAATCTTTAAGACTAAAGTCAAAAGGAACTGTACTTAAGTAGTATGATCCAGTTGATAGAGTTGATTCCCATAGAGAAGTGAGGTAGTTCTGAAAACACTATGCATGTATAATGGAAATGGCAATTAACTAAATGAGTGGCTGATAAGGGGAGCCAGGATTCTCACTGCTGCAGTAGGAAGTTACAAGTAGGCAAGGGGAGAAGACTAGAATAATCAGTGGGGAAATGGAAACCAGTTGAAGATGTCAGGATGAGCTCATGTTTAGCTTAAGATCGTTTCAGATGTATACCTATATAAAAATCATGTATATATACACGTCAGTATACCCATATATTTTTCCTTGTTCTGTCAGCTAAGAGATGCTAGAAGCAATAATGCCCCAGTAACAATGAGCACATGTAGCACCCAGATCTTGGTTTCTCATTCCATTCTTCAATAAAAGGAACTAGGGCTCCTTAGAGAAATGGCTGATTCTGAGATGGGGCAGAGAATATACAAGATGAACCTAGGGAATCTTGCAGAGTCACAATGTAAGTGCTCAAGGAAAAAAAATACAATGCCAAAGGGAAACAGAAGCAACTGAAAAAGCCCCCCAATGGCCACAGCTAGCGCAATTTGAGCAACAAAACAAATAAAGTAGTACTGGACTGTAATCCAAAGTATAATATACATATCCATACATCTATACTGAAATAAATAAATAAATAAATAAATAAATAAATAGAGACAAATAGACAAATCTCCTGTGCTGAAGAATTCCAAATAATTTATGTAGATACTCTCCTCTCAAGGAGATGGAGCATAAATCCCCTTCCTTAAATGTGGGGTATACAGAGTGACTTCCTTTCAATGAGTATGGAAAGGGAGAAAAGAGAGTACCTTTACAATGGGGAAATCTGACGAATACTACCTCAGTCAGGAATTAAGGTCAACATTAACAGTGATAAGCCATGTTGATAGCATGTTCCCTTGATAATATATAAAGAGAATGGAAATGTACCTCTCTGTTCTTCCTGCCAAAAACCTATGAGGTTCTGTCTAATCGTTAGAAAAATAGACAAATCCCAATTGAGGATTATTCTCTAAACTACCTGATCAATACTCTCAAAGGAATCATGGTCATTAAAAACAAGGGAAGTCTGAGAAACTGTCACAGCCAAGGGGAGACATGACAACTTAATGTAATGGCTCTACTATATGGGATGCTAAAACAGAAAAAGAACATTAGGGAAAAACTGAGAAAGAAAAAAAACTGAAATTATAATTTTAGTTCTAATAATGCATCAATATTGGGCTCAATAATTGTGACACATGTGCCAAATTAATGCAAGATATTAATAATATGGGAAACTGGATATGGAGTACATGAATACTTTGTACTAGTTTCAACGTTTCTGTAAATCTAAAACTATCCTAAATTAAGTTTACCAAAGAAAGGAAAGATTGATAAAAATCTCTAAACCTATGTTTGTTTTTCATTAAATACTGTTTTTTCATGTAATTCACAGATTAATAAAATACTAAGCCCACAAAAAAGACATATTAAAGAGTAGGAATTCAGGAGAGAGCTCAGGGCTGGAGATAAATACGAAGAAACTTTCAGCAAATATGTGGTATTCAAAAGCAGAGAAATGGGGTTAGATTCCCTAATGCAGTAGTTCTCAACTGATTTTGCTCCTCAAGGGACATTTGGCAGTGTCTGGAGAGGTTTTTTATTGTCACAACTTGATGGGACTGTGTGCTGTTGGCATCTAATGGGTAGAGGCCAGTGATGTTGCTAAACATGCTGCAGTGCACAAAGGAGTCCTTCACAAAATAAAATCATCTGGTCCAAAATATCAATAATGCCAAGGCTAGAAGAGCCTGTCCTAAGGTAAGGATACATAGGAAAGGAAGAGCAAAGACAGAGGCCTCCAATAAGAGGTCAACAGATGAAAAAGAAAGAGGAGCCATTAAGATTAGGGAAAAAATCATGGTAGTAAAGAATAGAAAAAGTAATGGAGCCACTTAGCTCAAAACCAAGAAATGGCAGCCTTGACTGTGGTTGGGAAGGATAGCAATCCTAGAGAAAATTATCAAATAATATGACTTTTCTGCATGTACTCTAGAAAAACACCAATACATGTATATGGGGATGCATTTGTAATTATATTATCTAAAGCATTGTATGAAACTTAGAGAAACTGAGAAATTGACTCGATTTTTGTATGCACCAGTCACAAAAAATTAGCTTGGTATATCTGTAATGACATAAAAAGATTTCTGAGATGTATTTTTGAGGGAATAAAGCTTGTGAGCATATATGCTGTATGATAAAATAAATTTAATACAAATATACATGGTTACATATTTTCTATAGTTCTATAGGTGTAGATACATACTTATATGTGTATAAATACACACGAAAAAGTCTGGAGGGATCCATTCCAAGCTGATCACACTCTTCTCTGTGAAAGGGAGTCACCCAGGAAGTGTTGTTCAAAAATAAGTTGAGGTTTTCCCTACAATGTGTTTTTTATATACATACGCAGGTTTAGGGTCCAAACTGCCTCCATGTAAATCCTGGCTCCACCAATCCCAGGTTTGTAACCTAAGGAATGTACTTAACCTGTCTACCTCTGTTTGCTCATCTAGAAAATGGGCATAACATTAGCTCCTTCAAAGTAATTTTGGAAGAATATAAGAATTAACCGTAAACCATTTATACAGTGGTTCACATGGTAAGCTTTATATGCACTATTATTAGTAGTATAATTTATAAATTATTTCATAAATCAAATCTTTTTGTTACTATTTAAATCTCCTGTTTATAATTAATATAAATACATATAGACATCACTCTGTATTCTAATTGCAATATCTAATAATGAACAGTAAAGGATTTGATACATAAACATTGATAAAGCAGAAACAACAAAACCTGTGCATATTTTCTTTACCTCTAGGCAAATGTATTCAGATATTAGTGTGTGTCTTCCCTGAAAAACCTCTTGATTAGGAATGTCTAAAACATTGGTAGTAGAGGGAGTTCCCATGTCCTTTTTTGTAAAACAAGTGTTTAATTCCTAATCCAAATAAATTGAGCTTCCAGTATGAAAATAAATAAGGTTTAGTGACTGGTGAATGATATTTTGGTGGGGGAAGAGTCTTATTTTCACAATAACACATGAATCAAAACTAAAGGCTTGGTTATGTACATATTAACTAGGTCTGCTCCTCCAAAGCTCGCATAGTTTTGTTCAATATCACCTTATTAAGCCTTTCTTTGATCACCTTATGTAATATTGCAAAGCCCCTCAGTCCCAGAGGGGAAAAAAAAATCATTCTCCCTTACTTTGTCTCCATAGCAGTTAAAATCATTTGTTTTATTACATGTTTTGTTTATTTTTTATTGTTTTTTTTCTCTCCTCCTACCCCAAACATAAGTTCAGTGAGGACAGCTTTGCATTCTAAGCACCTGGAAAAATGTTTGACACATATTGTTTGGTACGCAAAAAATGTATGTTGAATGAATGAATGAATGAAATATTTGTTGAATAAATGAATGCAAGAATGAATGACAATGCCACAATTCTACCTGTCCATGTTTCTATTCTTCTACCAATCGGAGTTAACTATTATGGTCCTTAAGAGGTTCCTGAGAGTAATTTCACTTCATTTTCAAACAATATCTTTTTCAGATTGTGTTTTGAACTTCCAGTAATGTTATAGTTCCACAGATAGGGCCATTCCCAAAGTACTTAGAGAGATAACCTTCTCTGTGTCCACATCATACTGTTTTTTGCCTCTCTCACTCATTACCCCCCTACCACTGCTCACAAATACACTTACCTACTGTTGAGGTTGCCTTTGATGAACATTGGAAGGAGACTGAAATATCAGACAGAGCAGCAGGCAGCAGGCATATAAGGTATTACTGAGATGTAATAATAAGACTTGTGGACGCAGGCTGCTCTCATTCCAGTTGGGATCCAAAGTCATATAACCCATTTTCATACCCTTATTTCTAGATAAAAAGCCATATTTAATCCTCTGTTTACCTGAGTTCATTGTGTAGGGCACTACCAGCAATTTCCTCTACTTGACAACACTATAGAGACAAGTAAATCCAGTCAGGGATGTTCCTGGAATGAAGAACGGACATGGGATTTGGAGTTAGACAAGGCAGGAGTTGGAACCCAATTGCCATGTGTCCTTAACCCCCTATTTCTTCATCTTTAAAATGGACACAGAATTGCCTACTCTGAAGGACTCCAGCAAAAATTTAGTGAAATAATGCATTGTGCCTGGTTTAACAATTTTAGTCCACTCCCCTGCCCAGCCTAAGAGAACTGACTGTTTTTAAAATCATATGAAGATACAAAAACAATTTAAGACAAATAGGAATAACTTCAAATTATGTATTAATTTTATCCATGCAGTGGCTCCTTATTATCATGGAATTATTGAGAATCAACTGTAGGTCTTCAGAAATTAGAAAAATTTGAAGTCCACAAGTAATATATAGGAGAGTACATGATGAACAAGTATGCAATACCTCTTCCAAAAGGCACGCTTTTTAATAAACCATGAGCTATTTATGTTAGTTCAATAATGAAAATAGCTTTTAGGTTCAAATGGATATGAAAATCACAAATTAGTATACCAACCCCTGGTAAACTGAAATAGCTTATGTCCATAACTTTAATTTGAGACTATTTTTAGAAAGCCAACTGTCAGCACATTGAAGAAAAAGTAAATCAGGATAGGCTGAGTGACAGCCAAGAGTTCATTAATAAGAAATAAAAGATGATACTGTATAGCTTTTATAAATTGTTAAGCTTATGTTATTCCTTTCTATACATACAGGTCTCAAAATTAGAATAATTTAGCTAATAACCTCCATGTAAACCTAAATTATATGAGTATATAAAATTATGGAAAGATTATTTTTAACTATATCCACTTTCCTATTCAGGAAACGAATATATTTTGTTTGAATTACTCCAATGTATATTTTCTATGCAATTTATATCACACACATACACATAAACATGGGTGGGTGTGTCCATGTAGATGAGTACAGGCATAAGCTCATTTAAAAAAAAATGCACAGAGCCTGAAAGAAAAAGTGATATGCTATAGGTGCTACGAAGCCATCTCTCAGAATATCTTTGAAAATTACCTTCATATATTTAGCTTGGTCTTTGTATTTTATAGGCCACTTGCATTGATGTTTTATTTCAGTCTTTAGATCTTATGGTTATTGCCTCGAGTGCTGGATTATCTGTTTAAAATTATTTCTGCTGCATTACTCTTCCTAAAGGTAATTTGCCCTTTCTCTGAGTTGTCACTGACAGCATGCATATTCTTGAGTTGGTTTCATTCTAAATAATTGGATATTCCAGGCTTGGCTCTTCCTACAGGGCCTCTTGCTGCCACTCAGGCTGGGCTCTTCAGGACAGCATTTTGGCTCCAAAGCTGTGGCCTGTCAGGCTGTTCCAAGTCACTTATCTTCTACCTGCTGCTTCCACTTCCCAATTGATTAGCACTAATGGAGCATGTTTTAAATTACAGTGCCCTTGAAACATTTAGCTGCTTATGTAATGTACAGTAGATATTCTCTTTTCCTGCCTACCCCTTCAAGGATTATCTTCCTTTAGTATATTTGGAAAAAAACATAAGAGGGTTGTCTGTCTTCTCCTAAGCTAGGTAACGCTACATTCTCCCCTCCCCCCATTCTCTGCTCCTCTAAGATGGGGTGCTCCTGATGTCCCCCCGCTCCACATCACCTCTCAGGGGCCAGGCTGGCACTGGTGAAATGGGTATCATGTAGGGAAGACCACATTTCCTTTCTTTCCTTATTTCCCTCTGTTTTCTCCAAACAGTAACCTGAACCCAAAGCTTTTTTTTTTTTAATTTTTTTATTTTATTTTATCGGGAGGTCCTGGGGATTGAACCCAGGTCCCTCCATATGGCAGACAGACGCCCAACCATTTGAGCCACATCCGCCTCCCCAAAGCTTTTGTTTTAACAGTGTTTTTTGTACACCTGAAGATTTAGGTATAACTATATGTAATTACACTATAGGAAACAAAATCGCTTTAATGAACTAGATGTTAAATATGACTGTTCTCAAATCCAATGGGGAAATAATTAAGAAAATTAAGTCAAGCCTTTGACCGGAAGGTTTTGGCCGCTGGCAGCTCTCAGCTGAGACTCTCTCCAGAACTAACCTTGGTGGACAAAAACTGCCTTACCTTAGGTGATGCTTTGTCCAGGCAACAGCCTAAATCCAATGATTGTGCTATGCTGAGTTGGTAAGGCTCTGTCCTCTCAATTCAGTTTGGGGCAGTTTTGAAAGTCCAACCGAGACCCAGAGCCGAGGTCTTTGGTGTGACCACGTTGCAGTTGAACTTACTCTACCCAGTTCTTCTCCTGCCCCCACCCACATGTGATGCTCCTAAGAGAACCTCCCAATAAAACTACTACATACAAAACTCCACATGAGAGTTTGCTTTCTGGGGAACCAGACTGTAGCTCAGCTTACTTCACACAAGAATAAATTGACACCTAGCTGCATTTATGTTTCAAGTCACTTAGTCAATGGTAGAATCGTACATGACTAAAATGTCAGAGTCACCAGAGCCTCAGGGATACGGCTCAGCTGTTAAGTTAAGGCATTTTTATGGTCAAGAATCTTAAAGTCTGGAGTATAATGATATTTTTCTTTAACTCATATTAAGACAGTGTCCTACTAAGGAAATAGTAAACAAGAACTGCATTTTAATTTCTATATTTTGAATTATTTTAAAAGATACATTCTCTGACTTCCCTTTGTCAATTATATTTTTCAATTTGGAAGGAAAAGTTTTGAGAAGGACACCAGAAGTTAAAATAAATTTTATATAGCAATTGGTGTAAAAGTCCTAAACTTTTAGAATGGGCGAGCCATCCCGTCCCTCATCCTGCCTTTCACTGTTAAGATGAGGAAGGTTAGGTCAGAAGACACAATATCACAAAGAGAGATAGATGATGAGCAAGTAAAGATGGGATATCAAGGTATCCTGATTCTTCTGTCAGTTTTTTCTATTAAACTATCCCCAAATTATTGCTTTTTAACAATACATCTTGCATTTAAAATCTTTTCAATTATATCAACATAATTATGGCAGCATAGTGTGGTGGAAACATCTTACATTTATACAGATATAGGTTCATCTGTATTACCTTAGCCAAGTTACTTAATCTCTCTGATTTCATTGTCTTTATATATAAAATTTGAATAATCGTGCTTCACTTGGAGGCTTGTGAGAATTGTAGATAACATATGTAAAGTTTTTGATTGTTTGACATAGATGCTAAGCAAATGGTCAATATTGTTGTTTAAAAAAATTAATTTTATATTTGGAACACCAGTGCCTGCCGCTGGTAAAATTATGAAATGCATTTGTACTTTTATAACTACAGTTTTCCAAGTTTTCATTAATTTTACTTTCTCAAGTACCCTTAAAGGAAGCCAGCACTCATGCTTTCTCCAAAACCCCTCCTTTGAAAGTATCTCATGTCTCCATGCTTTTGAACATGCTGCTTTGCCTGCCTGAAGGTCCCTTTCAAGGGTTGCTTGATAATTTTCCCCTTCAAGCACTTACTTTGTTCAGGCCTTCACAACTCCTTATTCTTGTATCTCCTTCACAAGCCTCTACAATGCTTCTTAAGATACTGTGTTGTAACTACTTATTTACATGTCTGCTGCATCTCAAACTACTTCAGGGTAAGATCTGTGGCATCTTCACGTTTTTAGTACAAGCATTGATAACCACTTGGATATTGTGAGAATAAGAGATGTAAAAAATTTTGACATTTTTTTTAACAGATTTATTGGGGAATTATTTCTTTCTTTGGGATTATTTTTCTAGTTTCTTATTGTAAAGATCAAATGATTTGATTGATACTTCCTTTTATAATATAAACATTATATGCTATAAATTTCCCCCTCATAATGGCTTTTGTTATATTCTACAACTTGATATGTTGCTTTTATCATTTTCATCCAGTTCAAAATAATTTTCTAACATCCTGTTAATTCTTCTTAAACCCAAAATTAGTCTTTGTTTGAAGTAGTTCAACTCTTCTTTATCTTTACTGATTTTCTGTATACTCTTCTAACAATTATTGAGAGAACGGTATGGAAATCTCCTATTATACTTTGGTTTTCTCTGCCTGCAGTTCTCTGTTTTTGTTCCACGTATCTTGATGCTTTGTAGGCATAAAATGTTTGAGATTGTTATGTTATCTTGGTAAATTTACTCCTTTACAGTTATGACATAATCATTATTATCCCCAGTAATATTCTTTGCACTAAAACCTATTGCATTTGATATTATTATAGCCACTTGAGTATTCTTTTGATTAACATTAACATGGTATTTTTTTTTTACCATCCTTTTACTTTTATCCTACTGTGTCTTTATATTTAAAATATGATTCTTGAAAACAGAATAAGGTTGGATCTTGCTTTTATATCCAATCTGACAATCTCTGTCTTTTATTTGGGATGTTTATATCATTTACATTTAATATGATTATTGATATAGTACTGTCCAATTTTACCACCTTAATATTTGTTTTTATTTGTTATATCTTCTTCTTTGTTTCCTTTTTCATCTTTTTATATCTTCCTTCAGATTCAGTAGATTTTATGATTCCATTTTATCTCCTTTGTTATATTATTAGGTATAACTTTTTCCTTCTGCTTGAATGACTACATTTAACATTTCTTGTACTGTGAATCTCTTGATGATAAATTTTCATCTTTTGTATCACTGAAATGTTTTAATTTAACCTATGTTTTTGAAATATACTTTTTACTGTGTAAACAAATTCTAAGCTGACAGTTTTCCCTTTCCTTTATTTTTCTTTCAGTATTTCAAATAACTTACTCCACTGTCCAAAGATAAATCTGCAATAATTCTTATCTCTGCTTCTCTGTACATGATCAGTATTTTTTCTGTGTATGTGTTTAAAATTTTCTTTTTATCACTTCTTTTAGCAAATTTGATTTTGATATACCTTCACGTGTGATATTCATGTTTGTTTGTGTTTGGGGTCCATTGAACTTCTTGGGTCTATGGGTTTACACTTTTAGCAAATTTGGAAAGTTTTAGACCATTAATTCTTCAGATATTTTTTCTGCACCTCTTTCCATTCATTCTCTTTAGGGATTTCCATTGCCTCTATATCTGGCTGCTTGAAGTTGTCCCCAAACTCACTGATGTTCTTTCCTTTTGATCTGTTTTGTAATGGCAATCTTTTTCTCTCCATGTTCATTTTTGGATAGTTTCTATTTCCATATCTTCTTGATCACATCTTTTTTTCTGCTCTATCTATTCTGCCTTTAATCTAATCTATTGGATTTTTCAACTCAGACATTGCAGGTTTCAAATCTAGATGTACAGTCTGCATACTTTTTACATCTTCCATAACTCTACATAAAATGTCTTCTTTTCTCTAGTTTATTGTACACATGGAGTACAATTATAATAACTGTTATAATGTTGTCTTCTAATTTATCATCTCTGTCACTTATGGGTCATTTTTTATTTATCAATTTTTCTCCTAGATATGGATTGTATTTTTTCTCATTTTTCCATGACTGGTAATTTTTTATTGAATGCCAAACATTTTGAATTTTATCTTAGTGGTTCTGGATATTTGTGGATTCCTAATAACATACTTGAGCTTTATTTTGGGGTACAGTTAAATTTCTTAGAACAATATGGTCTTTCCAGATAATGCTTGTATAGTCTGGACAAAAAGTGAGACAAATAAGGCACCTAGGGTGCAGAATTTAAGGAATTATTTGCTCTTAGGTTTGTGCAAATACTGTAGCTGCAATTCCATGAACTAAACACGGTCTATCAAATTTCACATGCTAGGCATTTTGTTCGCCTCGCTCCAGTCCTGACCCCATTGATGGCAATCTTTCTGAGGAGTAACACAGGAAGAATTTAGTATGCAGTGAATGCTTTCCCACTACTGAGGCAAGACTCTTTATTACTCTAACTGATGTCTCATAAACTATGAAATTTTCCACTCTGACTGTTGGGAACAGACACTATTTTCAACCCTGTGTAAATTCTGGGTACTGTTCCCTCTAATCCTTTTCAGTAATTCTTTCACCAGCCTTAGGTAAATTCCTCATAAACATGCATTAATCAGTACTCACTTGACTAATGAAAAGAGACACTTTGCATATCTCTGGAGTACTCACTCTGTGTCTCTAATCTATGGTACCCTGTCCTGTTAATGTTAGCCACTTTGGTTGTCTGAACTCTCAGCATTCTCTTCAACTAGGGGATAACGTCAGGCTGTCCCCCCTGTGCCATGACTGAAAACTCTCTCTGGGAAAGAAGCTGGGCAATTGTAGGAATTATCTCAATAGTTTCCCTAACACTCAGAAATCATTTTCCTATGTTGCTTGATATTCAATTACTTGAGAGCCATTGCTTTATAGACTTTTGTCTCTTGTTACTTTTTTCGGCTGGGAAGGAAAATCTAATCCCTAATACTCTGATTTGACCAAAAGTGGAAGTATTATAGTTATTTTTTATTCTGTTTTAATTTGAATTACTAAATATGCCATGACAAAGAAACAGTTTGAAATTAGCTCTTTCTTAGATTCAGTGTAACTCAATTTTCTAACCACTCTTAGTGATATGTAATATAGTATTTAACCTTTGGAATAGATGGCTTTATCCTTGATACATGAATATCATGTATTAGAAAACACACAGAAGAAGCATTTTATTTCGTTTTGCTTCATTTCATTTCATTTCATTTCACTTCACTTCACTTCATTTCATTTCATTTCATTTCACTTCATTTCATTTCATTTTAGAGGTACTGTGTATTGAACCTGAGACCTCGACCTTGGGAAGCAGGTGCTCAACCACTGAACTACACCCGCTCCCCCAGAGGAAGCGTTTTAAAGTTTGCAGAGATCATTCTAAGCAGCTTTTGAACTTTTCTGGCTTCTCTACTCCCATTAAGTGGACATCTGAGAAGTTTTGTAGTCATATTTGTTCAAATTTCTTTTTTAGATTTTAGAAATACGTTTACCCTGATCTCTATATGAATATTGAAACACATAAAATCTACTGGCTATCCATACTGAGTATAAAGTTCACTTTTGAGAAGAAATGTGGTCACAGAAAAACATTGTATATCTACTTGTAAATCTTTAATGACACTGTCTACAGCTGAAGAATATGAAAATTTGCCTGATAAAATTAAAACATATTTGATTTTCTTTTTGATAACTCCACAATAACCTAAAAGTTTGCCCTCCGTTGTTCCTTATTTCTATGTTCTTTCTTTATGTCAATCACATATGAATGATTTTCAATCTTTAGTACTAATGGTCATACATGAATATGTGTCTCAGCTTGATCCTGAGATCTTTATTTGGTCTTGCTCTTATCTATTCAGCTATTTTTCTATTAAGTTTCATGATTCTTCTTCCCCAACACATAAATTTTAGGTATTCCAGAATATTCAGGCCTGTGCTTGAAGATCTTCTTCCTTTACATTTTCTTTCTTGTAACTGTTTCAATCTGAAGAAACTTAGAAATCTTTCCAGTTCTTACCTCTACTCTTGCTTCTACTAGGATATATCCATTGAGATGTTCCACAAATTTAAAAGCAAACTATGTAACAATGTTCAGAACTAAATTTATTATGTTGTACAAACTGTCATACATGGCCACGATATTTTTCATCACTGATATTACCTTGCTTATAACTCAGCTGCTATATTTGAGCACTCTCTCTTATTGCATCGCCAAACTATAAATTGTTTGAAAATCTCGTTGCTTCTTCCTCGGTAGTTCACTATTCATTTGCCTCTTAACTTGTTTTGTTGTAGTTGTGTAGTAACTTATATCTGGATTAATCTATTTGGTGTCTGGGGTGGCAAAGCATCAGTTACTCCTGGCTCTAGTTTAGTGCGGTTAGGATAATGTTTCACTTTAACTTAACAGTCAGTTAAAAATCAGATGAAATGGTTAACTAAAGAAGTCAAGCAAAGTGTAAAACAAGATTGTCCCACAGTTCACCTTAGTAAATGTGCTTCACACTTCCAAAAATCAGTTTATGTAGTAAAAATCATTTTGCACCAGGCATCCTTGTGTTCTCACTTCTAAATATCTTATATCTTCCAATTGCCATCCAAACTCGTTTGAAAATCCAGCATATTGATTTGAAATTCATCTGCCAACTAGATTTTTTTTTGCCTGTTTTTACTTTGTTTCACAGTCTGTCCTATAGCCTTTCTGACATCATGCAAAGTTACCTGTAGAGCTTGAAACATGTTTTTTTTTTTTAAGCCATGCAATTTATTTGCCCTCGGGTCTGCATGAGGATACATCACAACTCTCCTGATTCCTTACACCTTGTCTTATTAAATCAAGCAAAGCTCTATTAAGAACTTTAGAGAGTAGATGGCATTTTATTGACATTATCTCTTTCGATGTTGACAACGTTTTTGAAAGAGAGGCAGCTTGTTGTGGTGCTTTATAATATAGACTCTGGATCCACCTGTGTGCAAATCCTACAACCACTGTTTATCAGTTCCATGGCCATGAGTCAGTTACTTAACCCCTCTGTGCCCCAATTTTCTCCTTTCTAAAGTGAGGTTAATAGTAGTACTTACTTCATACACTGCTAATATGTATAAAGCACTTGGAAGAGTGTCTTGCATATAGTACGTGACATACAAGTGTTAATTATTATTATAGTAGAGCAGAATTAAGGACAGAATTTATATGGCTAAATGAAGAAGTAGGATGTCTTTGTCATTTCCTTCTCATTTTCATAACTATGTTACTCTGATACATTTATTCTAATTTTAGTGTTTCTAAAATTGGGATATATTGGAAACCATGTATACTCTGAAAATTATACTATTTCCCTACAATTTCTATAGAATTGCAAATTCAATGGTAGTTTAGAACTGGGAAATAAAGTAAAAATTTCTAACCTATATTCAGCATTTATTCTGTTCCAAGAGTACTGCTAAATGTTTCACATGCATTATCTCATTTATTTTTTCACAACAAACTCATGAGTATGTCTTATTTTTCATTCCCCTTTCAAAGACATGGGAACTGAAATGCCTAGCATCACACAGTCTGTGTCTGGGGCAGAAACACAAGTTTGACACAACATTTGATGTCTGTAACCCACCACATTATATAACTTTATAAAACATTTACTTCTTCTTTGATTTCTTCTCACCAGCTCCTAATACTTTTCCAAATAGTGATATTTTTGGCAGGACTTCTTCTGTTATTACTCCTTACCCTGAGGATGGTACTTTGACAGTGGAAGGCGTTAAATAATTGCTGCCTATGGAGAAATCCTCCTTGCCTTTACCATGTAATTGCTGCCTCAGCATCTTCTTGTTGTATCCACTGGCCACAATCCAGAGTCGGTAAAGAGAAGGTGTCAGGTTTGAGGAATTGAAAGTTTGATTTTTTTAAGTGTTCCTGAAAATTATATAACCAGATTTTAAAATCTCTCCCAAAGGGGCGGGAAGGA
This sequence comes from Cabassous unicinctus, assembly GCA_029593785.1. Classification (NCBI taxonomy): domain Eukaryota; kingdom Metazoa; phylum Chordata; class Mammalia; order Cingulata; family Chlamyphoridae; genus Cabassous; species Cabassous unicinctus. The sequence goes on along the minus strand of JAQZBX010006180.1, from coordinate 1,636 downwards.
GTGGGACAAGGAGAGGGTTTCCAGCAGTCAGCAGTTCAGAGACAAACACATCTAATATTGTTGGTTAACGTTTCAAATGTTTTAGGTCTGTGGGTATCTGACGTTTTATTTCCTTAAGCTGCAGTGAGACTACCGGAAAAGCAAAGTGTAAACAAATAGTCTGACATAAACCTTCTGGGACCCAGTTTCCAAATGAATGCACCTAATGAAATTTCATTGATTGTACACATGCTCTTAAAAATGCTGCTGTTTCTCTGATGAATTCCACACACTTTGTTCACTAGCCTTTTGTCTCATTTAGTATTGAGTATTAATGCCATATTTATTTTAGCATCATGGTTTCACTTTTCTTTTGGAAAGGGTTTTAATATGACATGGATTAAATCATTTAAAGAGTTGGGTTAAAGGTTTGATGTGATAGCCTAATTAAGTCACTCAATTGTGACCATATGCGCTTGCCAAATCAAAGTGTTATGGGGGGAATTTCCATGAGCATAATTAGAATGACAGTCTATGTTTCAAGCACAGGGTTTACAAACTTGGCTTCCTAAGGTCTGATGGAAATCTGCCATGAGAGGAAAGAAGAGTGCCCAGATCTTTCAAGAAACCCTTTCACATTACCAAATGCCTGCTATGGCTGTAGAATACTCATTGCACAAATAAGAATTTCTTTCTTGATGCGTCTATGGGAAAGAGTGCAAATTACTTCTAGGAAGGCTTAACGGGAATTAAAACTAGAGTTCAAGTCAATTCAATAAGTATTTACTAAATACTTAATGTGTGCTCATTACTGTGGGAGACACAAAGGGATATTCACATCTTCAGGGAAACTGGTGTAAAAAATTAGTTAAAATGAAATAGGCAGGATCAAGTTGGCAGAGTGAGACATTTCAGGGCTCCATCCCCCTACAGAAGCTTTGAACAACTACCAAGAACTGGCAAACACATCTCTTTAAAAGCTCTAGAAAACAGTTAAATTATTGCAGTAACAGGGGTAAACACTGAATCAAGGAAAAGGACACTTACAAGTGGAAGTATTTTGTGGCATCTAGCTGGTTTTTTCTCCATCCCTTCACAGCTGGGTGTGGAGCTGACCCATATTCCCAGTGCAGGTCCCTGGTCCTGCTTCTGGAGACAAGATGAGAGCCTTGTGCATATACTGGGAGCATATATGTCTAATCCAATCAGTCTGGTGGTGCCCTGAGGGTATCACTGTCTCTCAACTTACCCTGTGTATGGAAGGTAGCACATAGAACTCAACTACAGAACACTGTGGGAGAGTAGTCAAGTCATGCTGGCTGGGGCAAGAGATTGCTTTCTGTAAGAGATACATTATAGTGACCGGAACTGTGAGGAAACTGTTCCTAGGAAAGATGGGACATTCCTGTCCATGGAAATGGGAGAATTTCTAGGGCCACGCCTGCATGCCCCAGACAAGAGTTATGAACAAAAAGGATCAGGGGCAACCCTACACCTGGCCTGGAGCTATTCTCCAAAGTCATTGCAGAGGTAAACCCAGAATGAGAGCACACACACAGATTGGCCAGCAAAGACTGGGAAAGCTGCTTTCTTTTTCCCTCCTCGTCCTCCTCCTCTTTTTTCTCCTCCTTCTCCTTCTCCTCCTTCTCCTTCTCCT
>JAQZBX010006179.1:0-54015 GCA_029593785.1 Cabassous unicinctus | reverse complement strand
GCCAGAATTATGAGGAGAGAAAGAAAGAGTAAAGAAAGGGCCAAAAGGAAAAAGTTAATAATAAAAAAAAGAAAACAGAATAGCCAAGATAGAAATCAACACCGGTGAAGTTGAGCACTAATGAAAAAAGTTGGAATGTAAGAACCACAACAGAAAGCAGAAGATAGAAAGATGAAGGAAGGAAAAGAGAGAGCATTGGTAGACCAAATCAATATACAGAGAGAATGGGAAATCAAGGAAGAAGAAGCACAGCAAAGAAGAAGCAAGCTAGCAGCACCTAATTTAAGGAAAAAAAGGGAGGTGGAAGAAATAGGAACAAAAAAATACAAATAAAGAAAAACCAAACAAACACACAAGCAAGCAAACAGAGCTAAGGAAGAACAGCATTCCTTCTTGGGCCTTTGTGGAGCCTCTCAACCTGCCTGTGTTAATCAATCAATTACCCTGAAGGCTCCTCTCTGCAGGTTTTGAGGCAGATTTTAGCAAGTGAACTAAGTGAAATATTTTTTTAAGTAAACTTTTTTTTTTTTTGTAGAAATAAGAGACCCAAAAAAGGCCTCTTCTAGACCACCCCCTCTTCTGAGGGGACCCAAATAGGCTCATGGAAACTTATCAAACACTTTCCACTGCCTGAGCCCCCACAGAGCTGCAGAAACTGTGATACTCCTCAGCACAGAACTATAAAATTGGCTGACTCTGCCCTCTCCTGAGCCAAGTTTCCGTATCTCAGGGTGGCTAAGTAAACCAGTCTTCCTCAGCAGATTTGCCTCTCCCCTCAGCCCAGTACCACTTCAAGTTGGCTGGTGTGCTCCCCAAAGCTGCAAAGGGGTCCAGGCAACCAAACCTACAGAAAGGAAACCCCTCTCCATCCTCTGCCAGAACCCTCCCACTCTCGGAATATGCTCCCTCTCACTGGGTTGCCGGTGGGAGTCAGGGCTCACCCTAGCCATTTGCCACGGGGGTGGGGCTCAGCTGTCCCCAGCTGGGGAAAAACTCATGGTTTTATCTTGAGCAATCCACCTCCCTGTCCAGCTCCCTCCAGATCAATGTCCCTAAGGTTCTCACTCTGTGGGTTCCCAGAATGGCCTACTTGGGCAAGATCTTGTCCCCAGTCAGTTGTCTTATAGTATAAAGGGCCCAGAAGAGCAGGGGAAGCCTTCCCCTGGGAGGCCACCTGCTCAGATCAACATCAGTGGATGGAGGCTCTGCATGCTCCTTTTGTGTCACAGAAGAGAATTCAAGGACTATATATTACATTATAGTTTACATTTTGCCCCACACCATTTTACAGGTTTTGACAAAATTCTTAATGGCCTATATCTGTCATTGCAATGTCATGAAGGTAAATTCAAATGTCTCAAAAATGTCTCCAACTTGTACATATTCTTCCCTCTACCTCCCCTCTAAACCTCTGGTGCCCACTTCCTTTATATCAATAATACCATTCTTCCATTTGCTAAAATAATCATGTTTTTTTCAATCCATATATGCTTTCCCCCTCTATGTTTGTTCATTCCTCAGTCTTGAGGATTTTGGGATGGTGATGCCCACATTGTCTCTGACAGAGAGGGCTTAGATGTCATAGGGCAGATGGATGGAACAGTATTGCTTGCTGTTACAGACACTTTGCTTCCTGGGATGGGCATTATTCGTCTCCATCCTTTTGTTAATTGTCCTGGGTGAGTCTGTTGAACTGGAGAGTAGGTGTTGCAACTTTGCTGAGATTTAAGTTTCAACTGACATATGAACTGACTGAAGATTTAAGTCTTTGCAACATATATTTAAAAAGCATAGTGTTAATTATAGGTTCAAATAAGAGGCAGAATTTGTATGTGTAGGGAAATTATAAATAATTCTAACCCTGTTATATTGGGGAGGATATATTCCTAAGTAAGTCCCATTGACAGGGTATAGAATTCCTGAGATTCTTTTTTTATAGTGTCTAGATGTCTCTAGAGCCCTCAGCAGCCCATATTTGAGGCACTGTTTACTGTGGCAGTCAATGAGAACGTGCTGTGACATGCATAAGCATAACCTCTGGAATAACCTCCTGACTCACTGTCAAGATGCTTAGCTGTAAAACTCATTGGTATTCAGTATTTCCCCCTTTTGGTCAAGGTCTCTTTCCAGATTTGTTGCTAGATGTTGCTTGGTAATAATCCCTCAGTACCATGGAGGCTCATTCCTGGGAGTCATGTCCCACCGTGGGAGGAAGGTAGTGTGTTTATATGCTGAATTTAGCTTAGAGAGACGCCACATTTGAACTACAAGGAGGCTTTCAGGAGGTAACTCTTAGGCAATATATAATACTAGGCTACGTTGAAGTTTCACTAGCAAAGGTTCATAAGTACACCCATCAATATCAAGGGCTGGTTATAATGGTCTGTTTTCCCTCTCCAGACATCACCCTTGCACTCAGGGGATTCTTGCTGCTCTAATTTAGCAGGGCTTCCTAAGATGGGAATTCAATATCTTTTCAATTATTGTGTGGATCTCTCCTAATGAGACAATGCCCCATTTCCACTTGAACATATTCATATGCCATAGAGGCTTGTCCCAGGTGCACCGCTCTCCACACATGCCCTATCACTGACAGTGCACACCAGTGATCCTCCACTGCCACAATTGTGACCCTTCTGTGATCCAACTCCCCCCAAAACAAACCCAAAATATAAATAAAAATGGTAAGAAAATAAAATAATTATTAAAAATAAAAAATAATATACATTAAATAACAATAAAATAACATTTTAAAAATTTCATTGTCTTTAATACTGTAAGATCTGTTATCTTTTATATACAGTGAAAATTTATTCTTAATATTCCTCCAGTGTTATTTTTTTTACTTTATCTTCAAAGAAGCTTTAGGTTACATAAAAGTCACATAGAATATATAGGGGGCTGCTATAAACCCAAACCCCTCCCACTCTCCCCTGTTAATAACTTTTTACAAGTGTGCAGCATGTTTTTTTACAATTGATGTCAAATACTGAAGCATTGCTACTAACCATGGTCAATTGTTTACATTATGGTTTACATTTTGCCTGTATAATTTTATAGGTTTAGAGTAAATTTACAATAGCCTGTATCCGTCATTGTAAAATCATGCAAAACAATTTCAATGCCCTGAAAATATCCTATGTTCCATCTATTCTATTCTTACCTTCCTGTATTAGTCAGCCAAATGGGTGCTGATGTAAAGTACTAGAAGTCTGTTGGCTTTTATAAAGTGTATTTATATGGGGTAAAACCTTACAGTTACAAGGCCCTAAAGAGTCCAACTCAAGGTTGATTTCTTACCAAAATCAGTTGCCACATGTTGAAACAAGTTGGCAGGGGATGTCTGCAAGTTTTCAGCCTTCCTCTTTCCTCTTAAACCTGTGTGGGCCTGGCTTCTTCCAATCTCAGCTGTAGGCTGCCTTAGGGCTCAGGTTCTCTGTTCTCTTCAGTTGTAAACTATCATTTGAATAGCTCATCTTTCTTCCTGGGGCCACAGAATCAAAGTTCTCTTCCATGTCTGTGGAGTCTCCTTCCTCTGTGTATCTTCTTCTATGTGCCTTTCTGAGTGACTGTCCATTTATGTAGCCCAACAATGGGGTGGGGACTCAACCCTGAGTTTTCCCTACTGACATGGTTGAATCAAAGCCCTAATCTTATATAATTTAATGAAAGTCATCTCAGCTGAATCTAATACAGTCAAAGGTTTTTATGCCCAGAGGAACAGGCCAGCTTTTAAGCAAAATCTCTATCTCTTTTTGGAATTCACAAATAATATCAAACTGCCACACTCCCCCCACCCTCAGGGCCTATGTTAACCACTATGTTTCTGTTTTTGAAGAATAAGATTCATAGTTTCATGCAGTAATATTGAGCACTTGACATATTGATATGTTTTCTTTTATTATGCATTGCCTTTGTTCTCGAGAGATTATTGTCCATGTAATTGAAAACCTAGCAAGACTCCCTAGGATGGGAATCTAATATTTTCTTGTTTATTGTGTGGGTCTCTATCCACTGAGATAACACACTATGACAAGATGATCACTTCCACATTCCATAGAGGCATGCCCCAGGTGCACACTAGCCCACATATCATCCCAACCCTGACAACCTATACTAGTAATCCTCCTAGGATTGTAGTTTTAACCACAGTCCTGCAAGCCCCTGAGTTTACCTGCTTCTTCCTCCAATCCTCCCTCCATTTCTAAGGATCTGTAGTCCATCCCAATTTCCCACCCTACTCCCCCTCACAATAACATTCTAGGGTGAGGGTCATTTTAAATTATCTTAATGTTAAGCCTTTCAATTTAAAGAAGGTCTCCTTTAAGCTCTGAGCATTTCTTGTACTATTTCTTTGATAAAATTATTTGTTCATTTCTTTCATCAGCATATTCTCTACTACCTTTATAGCACATATATTTTTTGCACCCCTCGGGGAAACTCCTGAATAGCTATTTTTTTTCTTTTATTTCTTCTCATTTTAATTTATTTATCATCTCTTTTAATTCTGTTTTGTTTTTTTTTTTAACTTCCAGTTTCTTGAACCCAGAAGTGAAAGGAGAATATACTGAAGTGTGCATGCCACATGATGGAAAAGCCAAGGAATCCTAAAGATTGCCAACCAGCCAGAAAATATGGACCCTGGTAGGAAGCAGGTTCTTCTACCCTCTGAAATCATTACCCAGTAAATTCATTAAGGCCACCCACTTCAGCATATATGTTTTACCAGCCAGGAACCTAATGCAGTACCTCTTTATGTATACAATAGTTCGTTAAGTTCCTCAGGGGATGCTAATTGGAATTTTTGAAAAATATACTTCAGTGCCTGCAGTAGTCCTGTTAAGACTGGATTCTGGCCCTGCAGTGTACTGAGAAAGACACACAGTCAGAAACAGGAAGGGGCTGGGGCCTTGCTCCTCTGAAAATGATATTCAGACTATTCCCGTTGGTCTTTTGACTGTCCCCTTTCTTTAAGTATTGTAGATTCATGTTTTTCTGTTTATATTTATCAGGAGGCTGACTAGGTGCCATGTCTGTGAGTGGGAATGGTCAATGTGGAATTCAGGTTAGCATGAGGGGAGATGGTCTTCATTCCATGGACTAGCAAACACAAAGAGTTGTTTTCTCTGGTAATCCACTAACTTCCTTGTTCTTCCAAGATCATTCCCTCCTTGTTTGTAGAATTCCCTCTTTGAGGGTTCCTTCTGACTCCCCAATCACTGGGATGTGTACAAAAGCTTGGCCAGTGTGTGTTTACTGGCCACCAAAGGAAATACCAAGCAATGGGTTGGCTTAAACAATAGGAACTTTAAGACTTGTGATTCTTTCTGAGAAGACCAAAATGAAGTTATCATCAAGCTGATGCTTTCTCCCAAAGACTGCCACATTCTGGAGCTGGCTGTTGGGGATCCTGGGTCTGAGGCTTTTCTGTCACATGGCAATATACATAGCAGTCTTTCTTGGCTTCTCTTTCTATTCCAGCTTCTGTTAAATTCCAGCTTCTGGCTGCGACCTATGGCTTTCTCATTCTCTGTGACCTTCCCTATAAGGCCTTCAGCAATAGGAATAAGACCCTTCCTGATTCAGCTTGGGCCATGCCTTAACTGATGTAACCTCATCAATAGACCCACATGATGGATTAAATTTAAGAACATGCTTTTCTGGGGTACATAGCTCCAAACCGCCTTAATCAGTTACATGTACTTGCCGCACCTCACCCCCAGCTTGATCCACAGCTCTATCTCAGATGCCCATCAGCCTTCTGGCCAGGTGAGGCCTTTCTACAGTGCTCCATTTGTTTCCCTCCTACCACCTGAGCCCACTGGGGAATGATGGAGGAGGAGCTTGGGTAATGCCTCTGATGACCTGAGAAAGGTGAACTAACTAGAGGAAGGGACTGGGGATGGGATCCAGAAGGGGAGGTAGGACTTGCATGCCACAGGGAAGTGACTCCTGTGCCCAGGGTCCAGAGGTGGCTTGGGTCTGTCTAGGGTCAAGAGATTGGCTGTTCACGATGACAAGTTACAGAACTTAATCCAGACTTACAGAAGGAGGTCCATGGAGATCCCTGAAAAAGCTCAGTGGGCTTTTAGCCCTCTGCCATGTTTGAATAGTTTCATTAGTTACTTCATATAGAGGGCAAATATTTGAGATGTTTTCACGAGATCAGAAGTCAAAAGAGGTCTTTTTAAAGTGAGACAACAATAGATCAGAGGGAGTCCAGCTCTAGGGACAAATTCTGTGCAGTTCAGGTCTTTCTAGGAGTGGAGGATGTCCCAATGCTCACACCTTCCTACCTTCCTACCTACCTAGATGAGCCATCAGCACATCTTGGAGAGTGGGTCATCAGCACATGCTGCCATTTCTGTGTTGGAGTCTTTTTCCTGGGTTTCTGAGAGGCAAACCTAGTTGGGGATGACCCAAACTGGAGGTGGGAGGATATGGTGCATTTTCAGTTCAGGTTGTAATTTATTGTGCTTGCAAAACAATGTTCTATTCATTTAAAGTTTAACGTTTTGAACTCCGGGTTTCATCTACCTAAATTTATGTCCTGGACATCTCTGCATGTCAAAGTTTAGAGATTTAAGGTTGACCTTTTAATCCCTAGGTGGCATTTCCTGATGTGGGTGTGTCAGTGTCCTACTGATGGACACTTAGATGCATCCATGTTTATGAGTAACATTTAAGGATATCTCTGTCCTTTGTCCTTTGCACTTCACCTGATTATTTCCTTGCGATGAAATCCTGGAAGTGCCTAGGAGAGTGGAGGGAGTGGGCCTTTGTGCCCATTGGCTTAAGACTCAGCAGAGGAGGGATTAGAGGAGGGCATGTGGGGGTCTGGGGGCCAGGAGTGAGAAGGCAGTGAGAAGAACAGGCACGTGGGATATTCTCCCAGGTTTGGTAGCAAACTGTAGATCTCTCAGTGTGAATGGTGCCATCTCTGCCCTCTTATCTCAGCCCCCTGCCTGCCACATGAGTGACTCAGCAGCTGTCAACTGCAGTAATCATCCCTCAATCCCCATTTTCTCAATACTCTTAGTCTTCAGTGTTTCCTGAGCAGTTTGGCTGATGAGCAAGTCAAGCTCTTGCCCTCAGGGAATTCAGGTTAGCAGGGGAGACAGAAACAAGCAATCATTAGAAAAGAGCAACAAATGCTATGATGGTATGAAGTGGGAAACCAGGGAGGCAGCTGGCTATGTGTGCCTGGGAATGTGGAAGCATAAGCAGGATGAGACAGGCAGCCCTTCCTGGGTGGGGGCAACTGTGCCCTGAGACCTGTGCCTGTCAGCACAACTCAGGGGTGCTCTCAACCACTTCCTCCATCCACTCCACTCTGCAGACCTGGGACATTTCACTCAGGCTAACTCTCAGTCACATCCCACCTCCATTTCCCAAAACTTTGCCTGTCCAAATTTTGGACATATAAATCAGTAATGATGTATGCCTCAGCTCCTTCAGGGACACATTCTGTTCTCCCTGGACACAAAATTCTTGCACCATTAACTTTGAAAGAATCACAAACTTAGAGAAACTTACAAGTAGAGAAAAAATTAACTTTCCTTTTCCTTGAGCCATTTGAGAGTAAGTTACTGACCTGATTCCCAGTTATTCCCCTAATATGTGGAATATATGTGCATTTCCCTCAAATAAGGAATTCTACATAGCCATATTACAGTCTTCAGTATCAGGAAGTCAACACTGAATCTGCCATCTAGTCATCAGACCCATTAAGGGTTAATCAGTTGTCCCAGTCTGTCTCCTAATAATGAGAGTACTCAGTCGACTATGATGTATTGCAGCTTGTTGATATGCTTCAGTGCCCTTGTATCTGAAAAAGTTCTCCAGCCTTCCCTTGATTTTCATGAGCTTAACACTTGCCTATTACAGGTCAGTTTTATTGTAGAGTGTCCCGATCCTGTTGAGTAAAGGCTGCCAATGCAAATACCAGAAATGGTTTGGCTTTTATATGGGAATTTATTAAAGTAAAAGCTTATGATTCAGAGGCTGAGAAAATGTCCAAATCAAGGCACCATCAGAGAAGCTGTCTTCCCACATGTCAGCTTTTGGCAATCCTTGACTCCTGCCAAGTGGCAAGGCCAAATCAGGCCAGTCTCTGCCTTCTCCTCCAGGCTCACTTTCTCCCTGAGCTCAGCTGTGGACAGTTAGGAATATGGTTCATCTCTCCCTTCAATGGAACTTAATAGAGTCCCAGAAATAGATTTACTCATACATGGTGAAGATTAGGGCCACATTAAGGGCTTGAAGCATACAGTTGTTGTGAGTCCATCACATTTCTCTTCAAAATTCCTATGGGCCTGTGCAGAAAACAGAGATCTTTGAGGATGACAATGTATTATGATAAATTAAGCCAGGAAGTTACTCTAATTACAGCTGCTGTATCAGATATGGTATCATTGCTTTCACAAATTAACACATCCTCATCTACTTGGAATGCTGCTATTGATTTGGCAAACCTTTTTTTCAATACTTGTAAGTTTGCTTTCACCTTGAAAGCTCAGCAAAATGCCTTAACTGTCCTTACTCAGCAATATAGCAAATATTCAGCCCTAAGGCTTAATTGCACCTGCAGATACCTTAATTGAATTACCTTTCCACAAGACATCATAGTTTTATATTACATTACGCTGCTTGGACCTAGTGTGCAAGAGGAGCAACTACTCTTCACTTATTGTTAAGACATTTGCATATTCGAATATGGGTAATATATCCAAAAATAATTCCTGTGCTTTCCACCTCACTGTAATGTCTAAGGATCCAGTGAAGAGAACAATGTCTAGATATCCCTTTTAAGGTAAAGGATAAGCTGTTGTATCCAGCCATTCATACAATCAAAAAAGAAACAGAATGCCTAGTTGGCCTCTGAGGATTTTGGAGACAACATAATTCTCATTTGAGCTTGCTATTCTGGCCCACTTACTGAATAACCCAAAAAGCTGCTGGTTTTGAGAGGCAATTAGAACATGAACAGGTGCTGCCACAGGCCCAACCTGCCATGCATGCTGTTCTGCCACTTAGGCAATAACATGATCCTGCTTATCCAATGGCATTTGAAGAATGAGGGGAAAATGCACATGCTATTTGGGGCCTTTGCTGGACTCTATATATAAAGAAACACAGATATGTGAGATTTTGTAGCAACATTCCAAAATAACAACTGTTTTTTGTTTTATTTTCCTGAGAAACAGATTTCAGCTAGCTCCTGGGGCTTAGGAGAGAATGAGTGCTTCTTAATTAACCATAGGTCACCTAATTACAATGAGATCTGAGCTGCTATCTAGCAAAAGGATGGTGTCTGACAAAAAAAGTTATGTTAGGAATGCACTGCAGCACTCCATCATCAAATGGAAGTAATTTATAGGAGATTAGGCTCTAGCAAGCCCTGAGGCAGAAGTAAATTGCATGAAGTAGTGGTCAGATACCCACAGCCCCTACTATTTCTACATTACCTTCTCTCTCCCACCACAGAGCTATAGCTTCTTAGGAAGTTCCTAACAAGAAGAGAAAACTTGAGCCTTGTTTACAGAGGGTTTTACATGATATATAGACTCCACCCAAAAGTTGACAGCTGCAGCACTACACCACCTTTCTGGGACATCCATGAAGGACAGTGGTTAAAGAACATCCTCCCAGGAGGCAGAACCTTGAGCAGTATACCTGATTGTTCATTTTGTTTGGAAGGAGATATGGCCAGAGTTATATTTGTATAAAGATTCATGGTGTGTGCCAATGTCTTTGGCTGGCTGGTTAGAGTTTGGAAGGAACATGATTGGAATATTGGGCACTAAATTATCTGGTGGAGAGGTATGTGGATAGAACTTTCTGAATGGGTACAAAACCTGAAGATATTTGAGAGCCAATATTAATTTTTAAAAAATTATGTGTTGATAAAAGTTCAGTTAAGTGAATCTCTTTTTATAAGAAAATTTGAAATATTTAAAGGAAATTTTTATATAGTTATTGCTTTATATATTTAATTAGATTCTCTGACTTTTATCATTGTGTTTAAATGGTCATTCAAATATACTCCTCTTTTAAAGAGGAATACATTTTAGACAGAATGCCTAAATCACACACAGCTTTTAATCATATAGCTAGGCCATGAACACAAACTTTCAGATTTCAAATTCTATTTAATTTATCTCCCACCATTGTGGATGCAAGTACATCACTCATCTGATGGTAAGCTATTGTATCATGGCTGATATTTTTCTTGTAAGTACATATCTCACATAAAGAATAAAGATTGATTGCATCATATTCATCAACTTTGTATTTTAATTCTTTCAATTCTACTTTTTATCACATCTACATAAACGTTTTTGTGCCAACCTCCATTCAGGTAATATTTACATAAAACTATCCTTTCATGGTATTTTTAAAAGAAAAAAGAAAAACCATTTGGGATTCCCAGTGAAGCCATACATTTAATTAAACGAAAAATTTTAAAGTATTTTACACTTTTATAGTCACTCACAATATTTGGTTTATTAGAATAAGTGGTTTGTGTGTTCTAATTTGTTTTGTCTTATTTTATTTATTTCCAATACATAGACATCAAACTAAAATTTGCCCTGTCTTTGATCATTTCTTTTTTTCTGGATTTATTCATTTTTCCACAAATTCTGCAAAAATGTTTTTGCTTTATATTGGCAATTTTTCTAAGTAATCCTCAACTTATCTTTCCCAGAACAATGTTGGAATGAGACTCCTTCTCTTATTCTTTCTGTTCCAGATAGCTTTTTCCCATATTGATATGAACCATATCAGTATTGTGAAACATGGACTCGACATAAATTAAAAATTTAAATATTTTACAGAATATTGTTTGGAAAAAATTTTGTGACTCCAAGACTGATTCAAAGTCCCTCTGGGTTGCATTTGGAAATGTCTGCTCCTCTTTCCTTTTGAAGCAGTAATATATCCATAATATGCTACATTTTTTTTTTGAAGAACCCCATTAGGTTTTTTTGACCTCTATTTTAAAATTCTATTTCATTTATCTCTGCTCTAATCTTTTTTATTTCCATCCTTCTTATCACTCTGGATTTCATTTACTCTTCTTTTTCTAGTTCTTCCAGTTTTGAGTTAGGTCTCTGATTTGAAATCTTTCTTCTTTTTTAATGCTAACATCTAAAGGTAAAAATTTCTTTCTCAGCACTGCCTTCACTGCATCCCATGAGATTTGTTATACTATATTTTCATTTTCACTTGCCTCAAATATTTCCTAATTTTGCTTCTGATTTCCTCTTTAACCCAATGGTTGTTTTAAGAGTAAGTTTATTTCCATATATTTGTGAATTCTTTATTTCCTTCTCTGTTATTGATTTCTAGCTCCATTTTGTAGTTGTTGGAGAATATACATTGACTGATATCAATATTTTTTAATTTATTGAAACTTCTTTTGTGACCCAACTTATGGTCTGTCCTAGAGAATGTTCCAGGTGGACTTTTGAAGAATGTATGTTCTGTTTTTCTTGCATGGGGGTTTCTAAACGTGTCTGTTAGATCTAGTTGGTTTAGAGTATCATTCAAGTCTTTTATTTCCTTGTTAATTTTCTGACTAGATTATCCATTATTAGGAGTGGTGTTTTAAGTCTCCTACTATTAATATAGAACATTCAATTTCTCCCTTCACATCTGTCAGTATTTTCTTCATTTATTTGGGGTACTGCTCTCAGGTACATATATATTTATAACTGTTACATCTTCCTGTTGAATTGTTTCTTGCATCAGTATATAATGCCCATCTTTGTCCCTTGTGAACGTTTTTGATTTACAAGTTTATTTTTTCTATTAGTAGAACCCAGATCTCTTTAGGTTCCTACTTGCATAGTATATATTTTTTCCATCCTTTCACTTTCAAAATAACTGTAATGTTGAATTTAAAGTCTCTTGCAAATAGCATATACTTGGATTATCGTTTTTTATGCATTCTGTCAATCTCTCCTTTTAGACTGGATATTTTCCTCCATTTACCTTTAGGGTCACAACTAATAATATAGCACTTTCTTTTGTCATTTTGCTTGTTAGTCTTTGTGAGTATTATACCATTTTACTTCCTCACTTCTTTCATTAATATTTACTTTTACATTTACTTCATTTTTGTATTGTACCATATGGAGTCTTAATTCTTTCTAGATATATTTTTCATATATTTTTCTTGTGGTTACTATGAGGCTAAAATTTAACATCCTAAATATATAATAATCATATTTAGTTTGATACCAATTTAATTCCAATAGTATGCACAAATACTTTTCAATACCCTTCGGTCCCCTCACCTTTTTTCTACTTGTTACCATTTATATCTTTACATTGCATGTCCAAAAACATAGATTCACCATTGCATTTTTTATTTATTTATTTTTTTAGATTTATCTTTTTTTATTTCTCCCCACCCCACCCCCCATTGTTTGTGCTCACTCTGCTCTCTGTGTCTGTTCATTTTGTGCTCGTCTTCTTTTTAGGAGGCACTGGGAACTGAACCTGGTGCCTTCCATTGGGAGGAAAACACTCAATCACTTGAGACTCTCTGCTCTCTGCTTGCTGTGTCTCTCATTGTGTTACCCTGGGGTAGTGGTAGCCAGTAAAGGAGGACGGTGGTTTACAGGGAGCAGTAGATTTGCAGCAGTTTCGCTGTGCTGGGATGGTCTTGGCAGAGAAGCCCAAGCACAAAGGAGCTGGAGGAAGTGCCACAGAGACCGGATGTGCTTGGGACATCTTTGAAATAGGGAGTGTTTGTCTTTTCAAACTCCTGAGTCCCTTGAATTATAAGACCACCTTCCTTTGTCTCCCTACCCACCCTGCAGGGAGATTTGGTCTGGATCCCCCTTCCTTTTGCCTTCTCTGGCCCCTGCAATTATAATTAAACTAGTAATTGTCATTGCTATTTAGCCAAAGACCACCAAGAACACTTGTGGTTCAAAAACTTGCCTTTATTACTCAATGCAGTCAGGAAGAACACACGCAATACGGAAACGTGCAGTTTTCAAATAAAAGGTTATGAGAAAGAACCTATGATAGGATTTATGCTTAAACTTAGGGGCATGAAATAAGAAAGCAGAGATCTGCTATAGATTGGTTTCACTCCGAAATAAGGACCAATTCAATAATCAGGTATCTCAATCTATCTTATCTATCATTAGAGCAGTCTAAATTAAAGTTAAAGCTGTAGTTGGAAAAGTAATAGAATTCCCTCCTTTGGTAACAGAGGAGGATGTTTGTTATTTTGTGGGTTGCATGGTGACCTTGTGAGGAGATCTCCCAGCTTTTCCCCAATCGTTCCCATGAACATTTGGTAGACAACTTGCAAAGACATTGAAAGTGAAAGCAAACCCCTTGATTCTAGTTTTTTTCTGCTTTTCTCAACTGACACTGTATCTCACACTTAGCTTTACCTAGTCCTTAAAATGTAGCTGGTTACTTCCTACCTGCTTATACTATGGCCACTTTTTTTCTCCCATCTTCTGACAAATGTGAAACAGTTCAATTATACCATCTCTTCTGAGGTTCTTGTCCTTCCTTGGAATTCAGATTACTTGGATGTTTGCAAAATCAGTTTTCTGATGGGCTCATAAAAAACTTTAATTTTTTCCAAGATTATCTGGCTTTGTAAAAATTGTTATGTTTCTTGGAATGGTTTTTTTATTTTTTATTTTCTTGCAGATTTCTTCATCCTGAGTAGAAGTGGGCATTCTATATTCTTTTTAAAATTGAATCAAGGGCAGTGGCTTCAAATATCTCCTTCTGGACAAGTCCACACTTGCCTTTGTAATATCTTTCTGAGATTCTAGTTCTGTACCAGGAAAATATAATGAAATCTCAGAATAATTATAGTTATAATTTATTTCACCCGCTTTACCTTTCCAATATTCTTCTTTTTCACCCTCTTCCTCCATTTATTTCTCCTTTTCTCCTTCTTCTTTTTAAGTGTCTCCTCCTCCTCCTCCTTTTCCTCTTCTTCTTCCACCTTTTTCTACTTTCACTTCTATTCTTTATGTCTTCATCTTATTGCTCACCCAGGAAAATACCCTGCAATTCTATATTCATCAACAAACTGAACGAATTGCCAAATCTAGTGAAAACCAATTCCTCCCTACTTCTTAAAAACATTCCTTTCTCTCTTATTTCTACTATCAACTTAATAAAGATGCTCATTGCCTCACAAGGTATGGTCAAGAGGCTTGAAAATCAGTGGGCAAAGTGAAAAGTTTGCTTTGTTCTTGCATTATATATACTAAAATGCTTAAAAGTAGGGATTCTGTACTCAGGACATTTAGTTTTGAATGCTGGTACCTCTTATATGAGTGATGTGTTCTTGAGCATATTACTTAAAGTTTGTATGCCCCTATTTTCTCATTTGTGATCTTTGAAGACAGGTATGAATAGATTCATATTTTAGAGTTGTTATGAAGATATAAACAGTTACAAATTTTAGAACATCTATATATTGTCCTGTAACTAATAAGCTACATAGAAGTGTAAATTTTTGACTCATATCTTGACTCACCACTGATTAAAAAACATATTTTCTAAGTAAACTATAAATAACAGGAATTTTGCCATGCTCTGAGGATAAAATTGTGTGGACAGACTAATTTCTGCCTGTGTGTAAGTTATCATGTCAGTGTAGTGGTAGATCTAAATAGAAATTAAAAAAAAATATTTGCTGATTATTGTGTTAAATGATAAAAAGAATGGTCCAGTATGAGCAATAGACCACATAATTCTTTCTTGAGGGAAAGATAATTGAGCATATATAAAAAGATTGAAAAGATACCAACTTTACAGTATGTTTTCCTTTTTTCTATTTTTACATGATGAATAGAAAATAATGGGTGATTATTTATTCTCAACATTTGGCTTCTACTTTGCTAGAAGAAAAAATGGTATAGTGCAATTGTCATGTAGTTTAACTTGATATAAACTTGCCTAATTTTTGGACTGATTTATTGTTTAAATTTTGTACTGATTTTATAGGCAAATGTGAGTTCATCCTAGGTCTTAGGTCTGATCTTTCTTTCTAAAAAAAAAAGAGCTTATTTTGCATATTTCAAGAGCAATTACATTGCTAAACCAAGATATAACCATGACTAAAACTTTGTTTTAATAAATTTAGAATTTGATTTGAATTGTAGAAAGCCATAAAGTTATCCTGGAATGTGGAAAACATTTTAATTTTTGCATGGGATAGATATTCAGAACCCTTTTCATGCAGTTTATTCCTTTAATCCAGAAAAATCACTTCAAAAATTCTTAATGATGAAAATAAATATTAAAATGCTGTGTTTCAAATACTTAATTTCTTTATAAGAAAATATGATATCTACAGTATTGTCAGTGTTTCATTTATTTTTTCAAAAGGAATTTTTTTGGTAGATTTCAATCACACTGCTATCAAATGGGTTTGTTCCAAAGGAGATGAGCTCTCTTTGCATATCTGATTAGAAACTGAGTTCCTGAAATTATTTGAATGGACCTCAAATTCACACTTAAGATTTAGATCTTTGATTTCCTTGTTGTCATGGGATTGATATGGTGGACCCACAGTATAAGAATCCCAGCCGGGAAAACACAGAATTTTTTAAAAAAGTAAATTTCTACTCTTAATGCCCCTTCTAATAAACAAATATGAAAGCAAAAATTAAAAAAGCAGAATAAATAAAGGAAAAGAAGTTGTTAGTTCAAGTAACATGGGCTCATTACTCTGGGCTTTGCTCATTGGGCATAAGTTTTGAGGAATAATGAGAAATGCAAGTTTCTTTCCTAAAGATAGAAGACAAGTCAGAGCTAGGACATAAGAAAGAATCTGCCTTAAAGGAACTCATAATGGTAGCCTAGCTAGCCTTTCAGTTCTTGGTCCATTTATACATAAAAGCCAGTTTTCAGCGATTCTTTAATCTATATATATTTTTTCCCGAGCCTTAATTATACACTCAGTAATTATTACCATACTATTTCAATATAATTTTTGGAGATTTAGCATGGATCTAATAAATTTATGTAATTGGATAGTGGGAAGGAAATAACAGGATGAATATTTATTGTGTTGAACCAGAGTACAAAAGGTATGTCCAGAGGCCTAGATGGATCTGAGAGTGTAAGGGCACATAAAACATGTGATATAACATTAGGGAGCTCTTCACAGGGAGTCCAGAAGGGGAATTCACATCAAAATTAATCTGAGGATTTATCATAAGCCATGTAAGATTATGTCGCTGTCAACTCTGAATATATGTGGGTAGTTATAGTAAATAAAAAGCAAATTACATAGACTAACAATACCATTATAATTTAATCAATGAATTTTAATGAGGAACAGTTTGAACATAATTACTAGCAGACAGATGATGCAATTTATTTATTTATGAATAATGCTATATTAGAGTGCAGATTAATGCTTTATTTGGAAGTATATCAAGATATGCCAACACTATTAACTAAAAATAACACAATTTTGGCCAGGTTAGTTTCTGACCATAGAAACATGGATTGATATCTAACATTATCTCAAGTTTTACTCAGTACTACTATTGTATTTAATTCATGAACCAATTTCTCTCAAACAATTTTTTCTTTGCCTTTTTAACATCTTTGTTCCACAAACTTTAAATGATGGGATTCAGCATGGGAATCACAATAGTGTAAAATATAGACACTATCATATTATGGTCCAAAGAGTAACTAAAACTTCATCTCACATACATGAAAAGAATTGTCCCATGGTAAATTGACAATCCAGTTAGGTGAGAGCCACAGGTGGAAAAGACTTTTTGTCTCCCTTCAGCAGAACTCATCTTCAGAATGACCAACAGAATGAAAACGGGAGATCAAGACAATCAGAATAGACATTATCGCAACAAAACCCCCAACATAGAAGATTAGAAGCTGGTTGATGTGAGTGTCAGAACAAGAAATAGCAAGAAGTGGAGGGATGTCACAAAACACATGATTTAAAAAAAAATGCTGAATTTCATTGGGTGCACAGAATGATAGGCTAAAAGTGGCCACAGCGTGGATAGTAGCATGTAAATTACCACCAACATAAAAGCAATGATGAGCGGCACATAGACTTGGGCTGATATGTTAACTGAATACAGAAGTGGGCTGTAGATTGCTATATAGCGATCATAAGCCATTGCAGCCAAAAGAAAATACGCTGCAGTCCCAAATGTAACAAAAAGAAGCATCTGTGTTGCACATCCAAGAAGTGAAATGATTTTATTATCTGCCAGGAATTTAACTAACATTTTTGGGGTGAGAACAGAATAGTAGGCATCCAAGAATGACAACATATTCAGAAAATATTACATCAGATTGTGGACCCAGGAATCCCCAATAACCAATACAACCATTCCTTAATATCCTACCAGAGTAAAGAGATAAATTGCAAGAAATGATAAAAATAGGAAGATTGGCAGCTCAAACTCACCTGTGAAGCCCCTCAATATAAATATAGTGACTCCAGCCACATTTTTCATCTGAATTCTGTATGTAACCAAATCAGATGGCAACCCCGAAATTTCAGTTTATATTTATAGGTCCTCAAGTCATTATCCTGTGAAAATAGAGACCACTCAGCTATATCCTCATCTTTGTTTCTTGGAAGGGAATAATGCAATCCAAGGCATTGATGCGATCAGCAATAATAATTAACTTGTGTCCTTGTGGATGAATTTCCCTGTGTAATTTAAAGGAAGAAAAGTTATACACTTGTTGACTGAATATGTCTTAAAAATTAAAAAAAACACACAGAAAACATCCTGCAAATATAAGTATTTATTTTCAGTTAATTTCTTATCAATTTTTATATCTTGTTCTCATATTACATTATCTTAAAATGTAGTGTAAACACAAATGAATATTGGGATTTTAAATCCAAAAATATTATAGTGGAAATCTGAGTACTAGATCAACATGTGCTACAATATGCATGAAGTGCAAATTGTAATTATAAAATGTGGGCCAACACATTCACATCCCAATATTGTATTAAATTTGAATAAGAAACAGACTTGAATATTGTGTAATTTAATAATGTTTCCAGATGATGGGAACATAAATTAGACTCACATTTCAACTTGTCTTGTGGGAAAGCCCTTCATAACAACCTCTTTTATGCTCTTTCCTGGCAATGATGTTTCCATTAGTCCTTCTGGAATAGAGGTAAACAGTGCTGCAGAAAGTATTATGGAGGTAGGTGTTGTAAAAAAAAGCAGTGAAATATCTTTTTTTCAGCTTTCTTCCTTGAAATTCATATCAATAAATTGCCCATTTTGGCATTTGCAGCATTTTTACCATTATTGAAGCTCAAATTTTAACTAGATAATCCATGGTGATTCAGTATTCATATGCTCATTGTTCTTTCAAAGTCCTTCAGTGGGACTTTAAAAAAAATTATTGAAGTATATCATTCATATGTGAACATACATAAACAATGAGTGTATAGTAACAGTTGTGAACTTACAAATAAACACCCATAACATTGTACAAGAGTCCCATATATCACCTCACCACCAATACCTTGCATTATTGTGAAACATTTGTTATAAATTATGAAAGAATTTTGAGAAATGTTTTTGTCAAAAAGAAAGAATGACCATTTCATTAATAATTAGAGTTGCTTATGTAGACTTTAAATAACTATGAAATAAACATTACCTGATGATCATAATGAGATTATTTTTAAGATTTACTGCTGAAATAAATCATGAAATTTGCCACAAATAGTAAATGGTTTCTGAAATTCTTCCCTATGCTATCAGACTGTTTCTTATTCAGTGACATGTGAAGATAAAAAAAATAATGTTAAAAGGCACCTATACATGAACTGAAAGCAATTAAATCCAGTATCAATATATAAAAGCAAGTTTTCAGCACTATAACTTTTGTTTTTCCTTCAGTGTATAATAGAGCAAGGTGTTTAAATCATTATTAATTCATTGGCCCCTGTTTTTTTCCAACGTTTAAAGGAGTTAAGCATGTGCTATACATTGGGCCAGTCTGTCTTATATATATGGATATATATACCAATGATATATAGTCATAACATGAAACACACTAAGGTTTTGTCAAATTCAGATGCTCATATGTCAAGAAAAAGATGTGAAATTCATCTTAAAATTACTAGAATGAGAAGAAAAACATGTTTTTATTTTTCCAGAATTACTAGAATGAGAAGAAAAACATGTTTTTATTTTTCCAGAATGGCTCTCACAGATCTAAGTGAAAGATTTTTCTAATAAATAGAAGAAATAACTTCATAATTTTAGGGTTAGAGAAAAAATATGCTTATTTCACTCAGAAAATTCTGAAATAAAAATATATAATTAAGCTAAATTCTGATTTCTGTATACATTCAGGCAACTTAAATTGTTTCATGAAAATACACACAAAAATAAATCTTATAATATCTAACAATTTTAGTGGCTTTGTTAATAAAATTACTTATGAAGGTATCAATTAATATAATTATGTATTAATGTATTATTGGACATAACAAAAAATACATTTCTGTTCAAAAAATTCCTCATTCTCTTTCTATCTGTCCCAATTTTTATCTCAATATATTTCTCTCTGTCTCTCTTAAAATAATCCACAGACTATATGCATAAATATTTACTGAAAAGTGTTAGGGAGAAAACAGGAGAGTTAGGGCAGTAGACAGTTAACTGCAATTTTCTATGTGACAGAACGTTAGACTATTAGAGGTCTGGTAGAGTAAAAGATCACATGTGTTGAGTTATATATGGTATTTCTTTGTCATGAGGATCTCATATACTAATCAATAATCGGCTAGTACTTGGCTATAAACGTAAGAAACTCAGAATAATTTTGAAAAATATTATAACTTCCTGTGACCCACACCAAGAGATTCTATTTTAGTGGATAGGTAATCTGACTATTGATTAATTAACTTAGGGGCCACAGACTCTGAATAACATTAGTAAAGAAATATAACATTGGTAAGGAGTTCATTTGGGAGCAATTGATCTATTAATTAATGCAATCACAAATTGATAGATAGATTCAATGCAACCCAATTAAAATTTAAGTGAAGCCTTTTTTTCCCCAGAAACTGACAAGACGATTTTACAATTAATATGAAAAAACACAGGACTAGATAGTAACAATTTAGAAAAAGTAGAATATAGTTAGAAGACTCACATAATTTGATTTTAGGACTCACCAAAAAGCTAAAATAATCTAGTTGGTATTGCTGAAATTATAGATGCCTTGATCAATGGAACTGAATAGAGAGTTCAGATATAGATTCACACACGTATGTGAAGATTAGTGCCACCATTAAGGGCTTCAAGGACACAGGGGTGGTGATTCTATCACATCCTTATTCAACTCTCCTATTTGGCCTGTACAGAAAACAGATGGATTTTGGAGGATGATTGTGCATTCTCATAAAATTATCCAGCTCGTTATTTTAAATGGAGTTGAGGTTTTAGATATGGTATCATTGCTTGAAAAAATTAATACAACTTCAGGTACTAGGTATAGAGATATTCGTTTGGCAAATATGTTTTTTCCCTAATCCTTGTTAGTTGGCTTTCAGCTGGTAAGTCCAGAAAACACCTTCACTATCCTTCCTCAGGGATATAGCAAATCTACAGCCCTAGGCCATGATGCAGTCTGTAGGTGACTGGATCATATTACCCTTCATTAAAATATTTCACTGTTCCATTATTGGTGATATGCTGATTGGACCTAGTGAGCAGAAGCAACAACAACTCTAGCTTTATTGATAAGACGTTTGCATGTCAGAGGATGGGTAAAAAATTGAACAAAAATTCAGGAGGCTTCCATATCAATGAAATTTCTAGGCATCAGGTGGGGATGGCAATGTCAATATATTCCATTTCAGGTGAGGGAAAATCTGTTGCTTCTGGCCCCTCCTACTACCAAAAAAGACTGTTTTAATTTGCTAAAGGCTGCCAGTGCAAAGTACCAGAAATGGGTTGGCTTTTATAATGGGAATTTATTAGTTTAAATATTTAGGGCTCTGAGGCTGTGAACATGTCCAACCAGGTATCACCAAAGATGCTCTAAATCATTTCAGTAACAATGTTAAGTACAAAATTGCATCAAAAACATTTATAAGCATGCAGTCTGTCTTAAGTCAAAATTCCCCTCCTGTTCTTGGCTTGTGAAACTTAGAAAACAACTTATTTGCTTCCAATATACAAACAAGGGACTGTCATGAAACAAGTATTTCCATTACCATAGGGAGAACTTGGAGGGAAAACAGGTTGCCATGAGTCCCAAACAGTTCTGAAACCATGCAGGGCATACTCAGATTTCAAAGTCTGAGTCATCTATAGAATGATGTCTTCTTGTGGCCTCATGGAGCAGCAGTACCAACCCATCCAAGGGCTTGCACAGTGGCCAACATTTCAGCTCCAACCTCTTCAAGCATCTGAGTAGGGGCTAAACTCTAGGCCTCATCCTTTAAGAACACTGGGGTGACAGCCACATTCTCCCCAATTTCCCAGGCACAAGCTTAACACCTTTAGTGAAGTGGAATGGTAGCCACACTATCCCCAATCTCAGAGGCACAGGCCCAAACACCTCAAACAGTGGGGTGATGGCCTAACTCTTCCCAATCCCCAGGGATTTTGCCCAACTCTCTCTGAAGCCTCTGGTGGTAACACTGTCACTGAACAATGGGGTGGAATTTTTGCACTCTTCAAATGTTGGGGCAAACTCACCTTTTTTCTGCCCACATGGGTGAGCCCCCACAATTAGCCTGAGAAGATGTCTTAAATCCAGACGTCAGCATCCATGATTTTGCCCATGAAGTCATTTTACATTCAATCTCTCCCTTTTCTGTCCCTTTCAGTTCAGGCTGAATGTTGTTCTATTCACACAGATCTTTCTAAAAAAAAAAACTTGTTAGTTTAGCATGCAGGAAGCAGGGATCCAAATCATCAGACATTAAGGCTTTCCACAAATCCTTCCTGGATAACTGTGTTTCTAATCCTAAATTGCAAGGAAATGGCTCAATGGTTCCAAGTTCATTTAAATTCTTACATGGAGCACTATCCTCTGGGGATTTATTTTCTGGAAGTTCAGAATTTCCAAAACCATCAATGTCTGGTTTCTTTGTGCTCAGGACTTCAGTTCTCAGCTTATCCCTTCCTTCTCACATTTTACTATAAGATACAAGGAGAATTCAAGCTTCACTTTCCACATTGAGCTTGGAATCTCCTCTGCTAAAAGATTTTACACAATATACAGACACCATCCAAATGTGGACAACTGCAAAACTACAGCACCTTTCTGGGATATTGCTGAAGTTCATAGGTTAAATGAAATCCTCCCAGTGGGAAGAATCTCAAGTAGTATACCTGGTTGTTCATTTTTCTTTTAAGGAGAAATGGCTCAAGGTGTATTTCTATACATAATCATTGGCTGTGGCCACAGGTTGGCTCTGTGGTCATAGTTTGTAGGGTATCTGATTGGGAAATCATATATTAACTGGTCTGGGGGGAAAGGGTGTGGATAGAACTTTCCAAATGGGTGAAAAATATGGATATACTTGAGTCTCATGAGAATGGACATTAGACAGCATCTTTTGCAGAGGTGGATAAGATCACCCATTCTGTGTATGCCAGTCAGCCTCTATTCCCAGTATCTCTTGTTATTGTCCAGTGGGCTCATGAACAAGATAGTCATGATGTTAGGGATGGAAGATATGCATAGATTCAGCAATATGGACTTCCATTCATCAAGACCAACTTGCCTATAATCTCTGCTGACTGCCTAGTATGTCAGCAGCAGAGACAAACACTTGTTCCCAATATGTCACTATTACGCAAGGTGATCAATCTCCTACCTGCGGGCTCATTGAATACATTGTACTATTTTCTTCGTGGAAGGGTTAGTCATTTGTTCTTATTGAATAAAACATTTATTTTGGATACAGAGCCACTTTCTCTGCACACAATGCTGCCACCACAACTACCATCTGTGGACTTATAGAATGCCTTATCCACCATCATGGTATTCCATAAGCATTGCTGCTTTTTGAGTAAATCACTTCACAGCAAAGAAAGTATGTCCATGCTCATTGGGTTAAATGACCTTACCATGTTGACCATCATCTTTTATCAGCTACAGTGAGAGAACTGTGAAATGACCTATTTAAGACTCAATCACAATGTCTGCAGAAATGCAATACTTTGCAGAGCAAAATAAATGTTCTTTGGGGGTTGTATGTTCTCTAAATCAGTGTCAACTCTATGACGCTGTTTCTGCCAGAGCCAAGATTCATGGATTCAGGAATCATAAGGTGGAAATGGGAGTGGAACTAATCACTATTACCCATGTGATTCACTTTAAATAGTTTTGCTTCTTGTCCTTCTGAACTTATGCTTTTCTGGACCTAGAAGTCTCCAAATGGAGGAGTTCTTGCACCAGGTAGCATAACAATGATTCTGTTGAAATGGAACATAAAACTGACAGCTGGATATTTTGATATCCTTATGCCTCTGAATCAATAGGCAAAAAGGGAATTACTGTATTGACTGGGGTGATTGATCCTGCTTACTAAGGGGGAATTGGACTGCTAATGGAAGTAAGGAAGAGTACATCTGGAATATAAGGATCTTATTACTACCAAGTCTTATGATTAAAGTGATTGAAATACTACAACAACCCAGCTGAATCAGGACTTCTAATGGTTTAGATTCTTTAGGATTGAAGGTTTGGGTCACCCAGCCAAAAAAAGATCAATTGGCATGTTACCAAGGGTAAAGGGAAATTTAAATGGGTAGTAGATGAAGGTATTTATAAATATTAGCTATGACCATGTGACCATGTGCAGAAGCAGGACTCTGTTGAATATTTTCCCGTATTTTTTTATGAACATGCTTATACATACAAACACACATGCAAACACAAACATATGAAGTAAATATCTTCACTTTCTTCCATCTTTTGCTTTCTTATCATAAAACATAAGTTCTATTAACTTTATGTCATAGTGTAAAATTTACAAGGAAAGACTGACTATCACTCAAGGATTTGCATCCTCTTCTGGGGCAAGAGTTAATACGCAGGAGAGATGTATCACATTAGGAAGAATTATTACTATGTTATAGTCATTATTTAGGTATTATATATGGTTTAAGTAGATGTGTGTTAGTGTTAAGTTGATAAGCAATGGACTGTGATGGTTAACTCCATATTTCTAGTGGGAACCTTATGGTGTACTCTGGTTTAGTCAACCTAGCACTGGCCTGATTATCATTGTGAGTGTAATTTATAGATAGATTTGCATCTATAATCAATTCATTGTATCCACAACTCATAACATCTACAGTCAACAGAGAAGATGCCCACAGCAATGTGGGAAATACTCCCATCCAATTAGTTGGAGGCTTTAAAAGCAGAACTGAGGATTTCAGAAGTTGGGAAGAAATATTTCTGCTTCATTTCAGCCAGCTGCTTCTACTTGTAAATTCAAGTAGAATTTAACCTTCAATCCACCTGCTCTAAAGATTTCAGGCTTGGAAATGTCCACAGTGAAAATGCAAGTCACTTTCTATAGGAAACATTAATACATATATCAATTCTGTCAAAAACCCTCTTAGTTTACCAGACATCTATGACAAATACCATACAAAGGTTTGGCTTAAACAACAGGAATTTTTGGCTCAAGGTTTTGAAGGGTAGAGGTTCAAATTCAAGTTATCTACAATGCTTGCTTTCTACCTGTGGTAGTCTGAGACTGTACATACTCCAGAAAATCATATTCTTGAATGTGGCCCATTCCTGTGGGTGTGAACCTTTTGTAGGTGGGACCATTTGATTGTATTACTTCAGTAAGGCATGACCTAGAATGGGTCTTAATCCTCTTACTGGAGTCCTTTATAATAAGATAAATACAGAGAGAGAGGGCCACAGAGACAGAGATAAAATTTTCAGAAGCTGAGAGAGAAGCACCTAAAATCCAGAAGTTGAAATCAATAGAACCTAGGAGAAAGAAAGCCACAGGATCAGAGAAAAAGCTGTAGGAAGCCATAAGCTGAAAGCAACAGAGCTCAGAGGAGAAAGCAGAGACTGGCAGATGCTACCATTGTGTCCTGCCATGTGACAGGAGTCCAAGATCTTGGGCCGCTGGGCTTACGGGAGAGAGCTGCATCCGATGCTTTGATTTAAGCATTTTTCTCAGCCTCAAGACTGTAAGCTTAGAAGTTATTAAAGCCCCTATTTCTTGTATATTGCCTTGGCAGCCTTTAATAAACTAAAACATTATCCAAAGTCTGTAGCATTCTGGTGCTGGCTTGCTGCAATCTTTGGGATTTCTGGGCTTGTAACTCTGCTTCATTTCACATGAAGCAGATCTCTTTCTCTTAATGTCTGCTTATCTTGTTTCCAATGACTTTTGTTTTCTTCCCTCTCCAACCTCTGACATCCAGTGTCAACTCTTCATAAAGTCCCAGATTAATATTAATATCCTCCCATACTCCTTTAGGCCACACAGTAAATGAAAATAATATATTCCTCAGGTCCTGTTTACAAAAGAGTTTATGCTCACAGGAATGAGGATTCAGATTAGGGACATGTGTCAGTTTCCGAAAAGCTGCTGGATGCAATATACCAGAAATAGGTTAACTTTCACAATGGGCATGTACTAAGTTAAAATTTAATGTTCTGAGGTTATGAAAGTGTCCAAACCAAGGAGTCATCAGGAGGTCCTTTCTCCCTGAGCTGCAGCTGTGGGTGATTAGGCATGTGGCAACATCTACTCATCTCTCCCCACTCCTCTAGGCCTTGTTGCTTTCAGCTTCAGGCTAAAGTGGTTTTCTTCCACTTCTGTGTTCTGTTGATTTCAATTTCTGGATCCTGGTGCTTTTCCACTTAGCTTATATGTTCTTCCATTTCTCTGCAGCTTTTTTCTATGTCTATGCCTTTTATTCCACCATTTATAAAGGACTTGAGTAAGAGGATTATGGCCCACCCTGGTTCATGAAATCTAATCAAAGGCCCTTAAATGGAATGAATTAATCAAAAGGTCCCACCTACAATAGGTTTACACATTCAGGAATGGATTAGCTTTAAGAACAAGATTTTCTTGGGTCCACAAAAGCCTCAAATGGCCACACTCCACCATACAAATTCAAAAAATATATGTTCTTTCCAAGTGAAAATACATTCATTCCATGAAAATTTTTCGAAAAACCTTAAATCTTTCAAGTAAAAATATTAAGTAAAAACTCCCATCAAAATAAGTTATAGGCATGTAGTCTTGGCACAAAATTCTCCACAGGCTGTGGACCTGTGAAAGTGAGAATAAGATATCTACTTCCAATATATAAAGGAGCGATAATCATAGAATAACTGTTTCTATTGCTGTAGGGAAAAATTGGAAAGAAAAATACTTTTCCAATCTTGACTATTATGCAGCACAAGGGAGTCTTCTGGAGTGATGGCAATATTCTGCTTCCTGTCTTGGTCATATATCAAAATCTAAACAGGAGGTTATCAAATAGGATATTGTCTTAGTTTACCGAAGGGCTGCCAATGCAGAGTACCAGAAATGGTTTTGGTTTTATAACGGAGATTTCATTTAGGGTAAAACTTACTGTTCTGAGGCCATGAAATGTTCAAATCAAGGCATCAGCAGAAATGACTTTTCAGGATCCTGCCACATGGAGAAGCAAGATGGTCACTGATTTCTACTGAGGACTCTGCTTTCCCCTCCAGAATGTACTGTCTCCTGGAGCTCAGCTGGAAGCAACCAGAAATAGGGCTTGTATCTTTCCAGCCTCCTCTCTCAGTCTCAGCTGCTCCACTTTCTGCCAGTTTAGCTGTTGGCTATAAGTCACATGGCAAGTCTCATCTCCTCTTGACCTACTCCATGGGACTAGCCTCTTGGTATCTTTGTGCTTAGGCCATCCCCTAGTCCTCTCACATGGGAAGATAAAAAATGGTAGAGTTCCCTTTTCCTGTGTCTCTGTGTCTCCATTTATGTCAGACCCAGAAAGAAGGTCAAAACTCAACCTGAGTCACACTTCACTCCTGACATAGTCCCAATCAAAGGAAGCTCACACCTACAAGAATGGGTTAGTTGAAAAACATAATCTTTTTCTTTTTAGGATTCACAAAACAAATTCAAACTGTCACAGATATGCTATCATTAATTTAAGTGGTCCTTTAGAATATAATACTATACCAGAAGTAAAATCAGTCCAGATGGCAAAATGGAGAGTTTGACATCTAGTCAAACAACAGACAGTAAATATATATACAAAAAGCAGGTATGCTTTTGGAGTAGTATGTGACTTTGCGATGCTTTGCAACAAAAGCATCTTCTCACATTTTATGGAACCCCCATCAAAAACGGACAAGAAAAGGATTCTCTAGATACGCTCTTAATTCCTATAGAGTTGGCTATTATAAAGGTTGAGGTCCAATTAAAAAATAAATGGAATATGGAAGCTAAATGAAATGCTTTAGCAGATCATTATCCCAAACAAGCTGCCTTAACCAAGGTTGTGATCCTATACATACCCTCAAAGGATTAATCCACAGAGGGATTTAAAAAGGACATTATATGTTATCAATATTTAGCCCCTGATTTTGAAAAGGAAAAATGGGGGAAAAAATCTAGTAATATCCCTCAGGGACATGATTTCTGGTGATTTCTAAGACAGCCACTTGGTAACATTTCAAATGGATATTAACTAAATTTCTCCATGAATTTACTCATGATGAAATGAACAAATTAGTTACCATATTATATCAACATTATTGTAAAAACTTTAATAAGATGGCTAATTCCCATGATGGTCCTGGGAACCTGGAAAGGAAGGACATGGCCAGGAATCAAAGCCTCAAGTGGTCTTTGAGTGCTTCAGATGGATTTTATCCAGCTTGTACCCTACATGGGGTTTGAATATGTTTTAGTTATTGTGAGTCTATTTTCAGGAAGAGTTGAAGCATTACTTTTCTGAAAAGCTAAAAAAAGCTGCTCGATTTTGTGTATCCAACCTTGACATTTCAACTTTTGTATTAAGTGATCTAGGCAAACACTTTTTAGGAATTGTTATAAAAGAATCTATAAGCATTACTTTTCACTAAACAACTATGCTGTCCTTATAGCCCACAAACTTATAGAAAGGTTGAAAGGACCAATGATATACTCAAATCAAAATTAGAAAAGCATTCAGAAATCCTTGTGCTTCCTTGGCCTAAGCTACTTCCACTGGCCCTTATGGTTATACATTCCCTGAGGGTCACATCTGTTTTATCCCTATCATCTGGTAGCTGGAAGGTGCATGCATTTGGGGATTTTACCGCCAAAACTAGGCTTTGCATTACTATTTGCAAATCTGGAAAATTATTACAAGGAACTCATGTACAATATCAAATCTAATCTTCCCAAAACATCTTAAACAACTTCTTCATGATCTTCAATCAGGATAATTTGTTTTTTAAAGGATATATCAGAGAAAAACTGCCCTTGAATCTCATTGGAAGGGACTTTGCCAGGTAGTGTTAACCAAAAACATAGTAAAATTCCAGTGAGTCAATACTTAGGTTCATGTTTAACAACTAAAGAATCAATTAAGAATTCTACAGTATTGGAAGTCTACTCCAAAAGGGGACCTCAAACTGAGGATTCACAGAGATCATCCAGAATCAGTTGTTCTTTGGTAGTACACAGTTGTCTCAAGATATTTGGAACAAGGATATGGCAACAGATAATAAAAAGCCTCCACCCAAGATGTTGGACCAAGACTCTTATTTAATTCCTGTTTTTATTTATCTGCTTATTTATAATAATTCCCCTCATTTTTTATTACACATTGCTGTGATCCACTAATAATGACCATTTTACTCTTTTCTTCCATCATTATTATAATTGTTATACCAGAACATACTTATTCTAAACCCATTTTTAGATTATCTCAAATAGTTGACATTGTCCAAGATCTTACAGACTGGTGGATACACTATATATAACTAGTATCCTATGATGAAATCTTCTGGGCAATTATGATTTCATCAAATGAGACCTCTTTCACCTACATGGATAACAGACCTTAAACAATTGAACCTCTGACTTTGCTACCATCCCCTTTCCCAGATAAAGAACCAATTATTATGATCTGTTGATCCTAGATAATTCTAAATTTGAATTTCAAAATTTTCATAGGTTAATGGGTCAAATGTTTGCCCATGGGAGTGATTAATAGAAATCCAAATATAATCCAGTTATTGTGATCCCCTGATTCTGACCTTGTGCTGTGAGCAACTCCATTTCCCCTGGATCTCCATGAGTCCCTGTTGGATAGTATTTCCTCCATGACCAGTTGCCTGGTCTTCTGTGTCTCAGACTAACACCTCATCTAACTTAGGAATAGTATTCCAAGACTTGTCTCTGCTTTTTAATAATCCAAAAACAAAAGAAACATCATTCTATAAATCACCATGTTCAGAAATTCCAACACAGCTGTGAGGTACAAAATGAGGACACCCAATTATTCAGGCATACAACCTGGGGCAATTACTGACTCACTGCATATTCTAACAATCAGACCAGTGTTCCTATTGCTGGGAATAATAAAAATAGAAAAGACTGTAAGAAAATTATCACTAACTTTGACAGAAATAAGTGATTATACTCTCTCCATCGTAGATGGAATCCATATCAGCCCAAATTCATTGCCAAAAGTAATGAGGGAAAATCACATTGATCTAGATATTTTGTTGGCCTGTCTTAGTAGTGTCTATTTCATTGCTAATACTTCTCATTTTACTTGCATTAATGAAACAGACAAAGTAGAAGAGGCTATGCATTGCCTTAAAGGAAAATCTATTTGGCTTTCTATCATTGGACATCATGGTCTATGGATTGTTCCCTCAGCTTGGGGTAGGCAATTGATATCCCAGATTCTGAAGCTTCTTATAAAGATTATTAATTTTTCTTGTTTTATCATAGCTGTCATGATGCTGCTCAGTTGCATTCTGTCCAGAATCATAAATGCTTCTATGTTGCTAATCACTCATCAGATGATAACTGTGATAATACAACAAACAAAGAGTCAAGAAGGTTTTGCAATTGACTACAAAGATGACTCAATAATCTGAGCAGGGATGATCTGGATTCTTCCTTTGTCAAATTGGTCAATTTCTTGAACATGTGAGAATAATCAAAAGACAAAACTGAGTGACTGTATGTACAAATGGATAATTACCAGGAAATCCATACTGAGTATCAGCAGTAACGAGATAAGAAAACATTCTGTAGCCAGTTCTGAATAAATAGCCCTTTTTTCACTCTATGTGATGAATATTTATTTTCACAGTTTTTTTTTTAATCCACATGTCCCTCCCCCTAAATCACCTGGAAATAATATGCAACTCTTCCACAAATTTTTAAAAATTTATTGTTAAAATCTATAGTTTTATAAGATATCATTTTGCAACAGACTCCCAGGAACTCTATTCATTCACAAGGTCATGTAGTGCATTATTACAGAACCACTTACTCTATCTTAGTGAGTAAATCATCATATTGATGTTTTGAGCCAGAAAACAATTGGCATATATTTCCCTTGGAGCATCTCTTATGGATTACAACAGTGAAATTAATACCTATAAATAATTTAAATGAACCATATTCATAGTGTACCTAAACTGCATTTGCTGTTCTATAGGTAGGAGGAAATTTCAGATCACTTGCAGAATATTTTGGGAGAAAGAGCCAAAAATATCAAGTTTGATTCTGTTATGAAATCACCAGTAATATAAACTCTAAGTCCCTGCCTATTCCATAGGTGAATAGAATGAATCCATCAACATCTGCTATATGTAGAATTCGACCTAAGAATCAGAATCCCACACTTACTAGAAAAGAGAAAAGAAAATAGAAGATGTTAAACGTATGTATGTACTGATAAATAAGAAGATTCCAAATTGGGTGGATGCTTTCATTTCCCTGATTAAAGATTATTTCCCAGTTGAAGGTAATGGGAACAAAATTGTTCCCAAGCCTAAGCTGTCAGGAAATTTTATCAATACCAAAATTTTACCAATAAATTTTATCTATTTATCAATAGAAAATATTTGACTCATTAAAATTTTCAGAGACATATTTTGATGTAATGAGGAAAACAATAATACTTTAAACTTTATTTGGTTAGATTAAGTATCTGGAAGCCACTTAAGATTACTATGAGTTTCATAATTTTTTTCTAGTTTCAAGGATTAAAAAATCTTGATATATATTAAGAATCTTGTTTAGTTTTATTTCTATATAAACAAGGGGTGGTTACAAACTTAAGTCATAGTGTAGTAGGAAGAAATACATAGCTGTGAAAAGTATATACACAAAAAAGGAAACCTGGATTTGAATCTTAGCTCTGGCATTTATTGGCTGTGAAGTTTCTATAAAGATGAAATAAAACAATGTGCACAAAATTCCATTTCTGCAGAAAGTGCTTAATAAATGTTAACTTTTATTATGTCTCTCCTATTTTGAAACTTAGTGTTTCATGTTTCAATGTTGAGTCCAGGATATCTAGAATTTTATTCCTTTCTATTAAACTATTTATGAAAGCTATTTCATTAATTTCTAAAGTATGGTCCCATATTACCAAATTCTCTAAGAATCATTCTTATTTTCTCTTTGTAACTCCTGACTTCCTTTAACAGTTGCTAATATTGAGTTGGCCATACAAAGTGTAGCTTTTCTTTCAGTCTCCAGAAAAAATATATTTATGAAACAGAAAGTGCTTTTCAGAAGTTATACTATCTTGGGGATTTGAAAAGTTAGAAAATGATCACAAAATGCACATTTATAGTCCTTTGAATCATGAGATTTGAGAGATATAAACTGAATAGAATAATATTTGAATGCATATTACCTATCACAAAGCAAATATATTATATTTAGCTAAAGGATGGAATGCTCAAGTCTCTGGTCACATATATTTTATAATTTGGTTATATATTTTAATGATTTGGCTTTAATATTATCATTAGGAGCCAGTATTTATTAACTGGTAAAAACAAATATAATTGATGGCAAAATTCAATTATATAAGTCTCCTTCATTTATACTAAATATTGAAATAATTAAAGAAAATTATTTATATATTCATTGTTCAAATATTTAATTTTCTCTCTGTACATTATTGTGTCTTCTTGGTCATTCAAACATATAGCAATTGTTTTTTTGTTTTTTTTTGTTTGTTTGTTTGTTTGTTTAGGATACTGGGGCCGGAGATTAAACCCAGGACCTCATATGTGGGAAGCAGGAACTCAACCACTTGATCCACATCTGCTCTCTCATATAGCTTTTTTATAGAGTAAACTTTGGAGAAAAAGTCTAACATTATGCACAGTTTTCTTCATTGAGCTGAGCCACACTTACTCTTGGAATCCCAGTCTTAGGCTATTTATCTTATACCAACATGGACTTTGGTACATCATTGACCTGATGGAAAAATTTGTATTAAGACTGATAATTAATACATTTTTAATTATGTGAAAAATTTAAAAGCACATTATAATGTTGGAGCCAGTCAAAATATTCAGTTATATAGAATAGGTTGTTTGGGGTTTCTAATTTGTTTTGTCATAACATTATATTTATAATACATATGCTTCAACCTAAATTGTGCTTTCTCTGATACCTCACTTTAACCTTTCTCTTTTCTGTACCTTTATTCTTTCCACTGATTCTATGAAAATATTTTCTTCTTATATTGGCAGTTCTTCTAGGTAAGGCTTACCTTACCTTTCCCAGATTGTTTGTATGAGGCTTTCTTCTCCTTCCATCACTCTTCCTTATCCATATAGCTTGCTTTCTTATTGATTGTTTCCTTTTCTATAAAGGAAAATTGGTGCTTGAGTTACAGTACAAATTCAAATATTTTACAGTACATTATTTGTGACACATGATGTGGCTTCAAGACTGACTAGAATTTCCTAGGCTTGAATACATTAAAAAAAAAACTGTAACAAATAAGCTCTAATATAATCTATCTTCCAACCAGTGCTGTATTGCAGGATAATAAATGTAACTTTGAATTCTAGCTCAGGTAAATCGTTGCCTCCTAATTTGTTTAACTATAATACTACTAAAGAAAGATTTTTTAAAAAATTCTAAATTTCCTTTTTCCCCTGTGTTTTTAACTTAAAATATTGTCTTATGGCCAGTTACAAAGAATATGTATTTTTGTAGTGATACTTAATTACTGTTCTCTATGACTAGTTTAATTGTGACTCATATTATAGTCATTTATATCAATGAATATCAGTAATACTTTAGCAAGTGTAATAACTAGAAAGAAAATAATTTCTTTTTTCTTTCTTCAGAATACTCCTTACAATTTCCACCAGAGATTTTTTAAAGAATAGAAAGACATATGGGCTATTAATAATTTATATTTGCAAAAGCAATGAAATGAACAATTATTTAGACATTAAAGGAAAACATAACGCTAAATCTTTAAGAAAGGAATTTGAAAGAAAACTGTCAAAACTTCAATTCAAGCATAGTATACCTTCCCAATAAATATTTTCATGTGTTTTGTTTAGCAAAACCCAAGCAGGCCTAACGGTATTGGGAAATTTTTAGAACTTAGCTCATAAATTGTTACAATATAGTTGAGGGAAAGTTACTTAATTCTGCAGATCAAGGCAGAAGGATACTGTGACATGATGGGAAACTACAAAATGAGATTTTTAAAAGCCCAAGGATGAATGCATGTATATTTGGAAATGAAACATATTTTGTAAAGATCTTTTCTCTATACAGAGAAATGAAAAAGCATCCCATATGTAGTCCTAGGTCAAATATACAGACTAGATAGAATCTTCTTTGTGAGCAAAATGAAGCATAAAAGGATTCAAACTATACATAATAGTAATAAAAGAAAACTCAAAAGCAATAAAAAAAATGTGCATTTAGTTTAAACGAATGAACTCAATCCATAGCAACCAAAAGAAGTATATCTCAAAAATTTCTTCTTAGTGAAAAATAATCAAATCACAAAATGACACATGAATGAAGATTAGATAAGATCCAATATTTAAGAGTGTAAGAGGGAGTTGTGTCTGCTTGTACGGGGTGACTTTCTTAAATACCATATTCACATCTTAGAACTGTAATATATTTCTTGGAATATTAAGTGTATACTTCAAATGAGAGTTCAAGTTTTAATAGAAATCTTCAACAACGTGAAGTGTAAAAGCAGGATTTTTAAATACAAAATCTTCACAATGTTAAAGGAATACTAAACAGAAAGAGATTGTCAAAGCTGAGGAAGTAATGAATATACTGTCAATC
The DNA here is from genome assembly GCA_029593785.1 of Cabassous unicinctus. Lineage (NCBI taxonomy): Eukaryota > Metazoa > Chordata > Mammalia > Cingulata > Chlamyphoridae > Cabassous > Cabassous unicinctus. The sequence continues at coordinate 19,676 of JAQZBX010006179.1, read as the reverse complement.
GAGTGTGTAATATACATAGTACTGATGATGGTTTTGGTTACAGGAAACATATGAGACAGGGGAAATCACAGAAGAAGCAGCAACATGATCTTTTTTTTTTAACAAATCAATTTTAATGATAAATATTAATAAAGCATAAATATATCGAAAGTGTAAAATCAATATATTCGATGTAATTACATATTTGTGCATTCATCACTTTAATCATTCTTAGAGCACTTTCATTAATCCAATAAATAACACTAATAAACAAAAAAACAAACAAGCAAAACATCACCTCTCAATCTATGCTTCCTCTGCCTTACATAGCTGCTATTGTTTTTCTTTTTCTCTAGTATATTTGTATTTATATTTTGTAAAAACAGCCTTATATATGCAATATCACCCATATTTGTATTTAGCATGAGGTTTTACTATCTTATATAGTCCCATGATATAGTTTTTAGCTTTCCTTCTAGTAATATACATGATATTAGATGTTCCCTTTCAACCACTGTGCTAGTTACAAACACCATGATATGCTTTCACCTTTTCTATTCATTTCCAAGATTAACCCACAGCTTTCCATTCTCTACCTCATTCTATTTTCTGATGACCTATATTCTAATTACTAACTCCATGAGTTTACACAATATATTTAGTTCATAATAGCACAGTTGTACAGTATTCATTTGTCCTTTTGAGTGTGGCCTGCTTCACTCAACATAATATCTTCCAGGCTCATCCATGTTGTCATATGATTTGCAGCTTCATTTCTTCTTACTGCTGCTTAATAGGCCATCGTGTACATACACCACAATTTGTTTATCCATTCATCAGTTGATGGACACCTTGGTTATTTCCAACTTTTGGCAATTGTAAATGATGCTGCTATGAACATTGGTGTGCAGATGTCTGTTCGTGTCTCTACTCTCAGTTCTTCTAGGTATATACCTAGTAATGGCATTGCTGGGTCCCATGACAAGTCTATATTCAACTTCCTTAGGAAATTCCAAACAGTCTTCCACAGTGGCCGTACCATTCTACATTCCCACCAACAGTGAGTAAGTATTCCTATCTCTCCACAGCCTCTCCAACATTTACAGTTTTCCAACTTTTTAATAGTGGCCAGTCTAATAAATGTGAAATGATACCTCATTGTAGTTTTGGTTGACATTTCCCTAATCACTGCAGATGTTGAACATTTTTTCATTTTGTTTCTTCACCATTTGTATTTCTTCTTTTGGCAATTTTCTTTTCAAGTCTTTTGCCCATTTTTTAATTGGGTAGTTTGTCTTTTTATTGTTGAGTTGTATGATCTCCTTATATGTCATGGATATTAAACCCTTATCATCTATGTGATTGTCAAATATTTTCTCCCATTGAGTCAGCTGCCTTTTAATCCTTTCGATAAAGTCCTTTGATGTGCAAAAGTCTTTAATTTTGAGGAGGTCGCATTTGTCTATTTTTTCTTTTGTTGCTCACACTTTGGGGGTAATGTTTAAGAAAGTACCACCTACCTGTGAGATCTTGAAGATATTTTCCTACATGTTCTTTTAGGAGTCTTATGGTTGTCACTTTTATATTTAGGTCCTTGATACATTTTGAGTTATTTTTTGTTTAAGGTGAGATAAGGATCTCATTTCTTTCTTTTGGATATGGATATCCAGTTCTACAAGCACCATTTGTTGAATAGACTGTTCTGGCTCACCTGGGAGGGCTTGAATGCCTGGTCAAACATCACTTGACTATAGATGTGAGGGCCTATTTCTGAGTTCTCAATTCAGTTGTTTTGGTCATTGTGTTTGTCTTTATGCCATTATAATGCTGTTTTTACCACTGTAGCTAAGTAAGTATTAATAATATGCTTTAAATTCCGGAAGTGAGATTCCTCCAACTTCATATTTCTTTTTAAAGATTCCAGGCCCTTTACCCTTCCAAATAAATTTGATAATTGATTTGTTTATTTCTGTAAAACATTCTTGGAATTTTTATTGGGATTGTGTTGAATCTGTGAATCAGATGTGATGTCTTGCCATTTATGTATGTCTTCTTTAATTTCTTTTAGCAGTGTTTTGCAATTGTTGGTGTACAAGTCTTTTGTTAGGCACAAAAATAATTCTATTTATACCCTTGGGTTCTTCTGCAGAATGATAGGATAATTATGTAAAAAATATATTTAGCATTGTTATGGGTAAAGTTAGACAAGAAAAAATGTTAGCACTTCCCCTACTCATTTATCTAAATAGGAAAAATAATATGATCAAAGCTTCCTGACTCAAAACTGCAAGAAATTTTTTAAAAAGTAAAGTTTTACACAATTTAAGGAAAAGAAAGATAAGCTAGAAAGGGAGGGAATAGCTACTAGAGCAAAATAATGAAAAGAACTTGAGCAATTAGGTGGCAAGTAATAGAATAAGATCAGTTTGGCAGATGTAAAGACACATTATTAAGGAAGGAAGGTTCAGTGTTACTGTATAACACTTTAGAAGGAGCAGTATTGATGTGTGTTTGTTTGATAGGCTGCTGAAATTAAAGATACTGAAATATGTTGGCCTTAACAATGGACATTTATTAGCTTACAAGCTTATAGTTTTGAAGCTGAGATTAAATATACAAATCAAGGCAACATCAAGAGGATGCTTTCTTCCTGAATTCCAACAATCCTGGACTCCTCTGCCACAATGAACGGAACACGGAGGTGACTTTTGGTCTCTCCTCTCTCTGTTAGGTTTTGTTGCTTTCAGCTTCTTGTTTCCATGGTTCTCTCTCTCTCTCTCAGTTTTGTCTCTCTGTATTCATTCAATTTTTAAAAGACTCCAGTAAGGGGCTTAAGACCCACACTGGGCCACAATTTACCTGAACTAGCCTCATCAAAATATTGTACTTACAATAGATTTACACTCACAGAAATGGATTAGCTTTAATAACATGATTTTCTAGGATACACACAGTTTCAAACCACCGCATTGAGAAAGTCTGTTTCAGTAGCTGGAGCAGAGTGGTATGATAGAAATTGCTAAAGAGAATGTCAGGGTACTGAAAGGGATTCCCACAATAATATTGATATATCCAAAGATAATGATAATTATAAGTAGGGACTGGAGATGAGGCCTGTGGTTGTTAAAAAAAAATCATCAGCTTCTTAAGGCAGTTCTCTTCTATCAGTGAAAAAAACATCTGTATCATATGATATGCATATATAATAGCTATCTCTCTATATTTATCCAATATTTAAATTCCATCTAACAGTGAAAAATAAATGAATAGCTTCGTCAAACTTTTCTAAGAAACTTCAAGGGTTTCTGGTGACTTTGTATTTCTGAACTTTGTGAAAAGGTGGTAAGAAAAACAATTAAGATCTGAAACAATTCAATGTTTATGAACAAAAATTAACTGATTTTTAAATAAAATATTTAACAAGGAGTAACTCTTTAACAACAATTGCAATTTGACCATCAATAATTCTCTTTCACTTTTTCTCATTAAAAGATGAAAGCAACAAAATAAATGGCACCAGAGAATCTCATCAGGGTGACTGAATCCATTCTCATGGGGGTCTTGAACCATCCAGAGCTCCAGATTCCTCTTTTCCTTGTTTACATGGTGACTTATGGTCTAACTTTGTGTGGGAACCTGGGCATTATCAGCCTCACTAGTACTTTTGACTTCAATCCCCTCTGAGCTTTTTCCTAAAATACTTGACTACATCAAGCTTGAACTTCTACTGTCATTGCCCCTAAATACAAGTCAGCTTCTTGGTTAGGAAGAAAACCATCTCTTATTTAAGGCTGTGCAGCCCAGTTGGGTGGATTCTTAGTTTTCATTCCAAATGTAATGGCTTATGACTGCTATGTGGTTATTGTAAGTCCCTGCTCTACATGGTGGTGGTGTCCCTGCAGATGTGCTTCTGACCACCACAATGACTGTCTCCTCTTGTGTGTTCTCTGTGTCATACTGCTCTTCCAGTATAATCAGCCATTTTTAATGTGATACTGTTCCTCTGTTAGCAGTACCTTGTTCTTATACCTATATTCCAGAAACAGCAATGTTTACCTTTTCAGGGACTAATTTGTTGTTTCCATGATCATTGTTCTGATATCCCACTTCTACATTGTTCTCGCCATTTTGAGAATATGTTCATCAGAGGAGAGACAACAATCTTTTTCTACCTGTGCTTCTTACATAATTGCTGTCACTGTGCTCTGTGATACTTTTATTTCACGTATTAGCAAGTATCACTCATTAGATGCATAAAATGGTCTCAATCTTTTAAAACTTAGAAATACTAACTCTGAGTCCTCTAATTTATTGCCTAAGGAAGAAGAATGTAAAGGACACAATGAAGAGATGCCTGAATAAACCAAGCCACTCTTTAAAACTAATGCAAATTTACAACTACAACTGTCTTTATTTAAGGGTTTTAACTTTTCTCCTGAAAATCTGCTACAGAATGAAAACAGTAAATGACACATTTACCTTAATTTGCTATTTTTTTTTGTATTTGCTTTCTTAAATCAATTATTCAAATTTTAATTATTTTATTGCAGTAACACATATACATTTAAAACATAAAATTTGATATTTTAAACATTGTTATATGTACAATTCAGTGACATCAATTACTTTTAAAATGTTGTGCATCACCTTCTATTATTAAAACTTTTTCATCACCCAAAACAAAAACTCTTACCTAATAATAAATAACTCCCCATTCTCCCTCTCCCCAGCCCCTGTAACCTAATCTACTTTCTGTCTCTATGAATTGGATTCTTGAGTTGTTTCTACTTTGATTTATTTTAATGGGAATAATCTTAGTGCATTTTATTTCAACATAAAATACCCAACCTTTTGCTCCTGATATAAAAGTGTGTCGATCGTAAAATTAAAACAAGCATATGTAGTAAATGACAATTTAAAAGTAAATAAATGTATCTGACTTAATAGTGTATAATTTCTAAACAAGGAAGAGATAGCAAAGTTATCCTCTTTTCCACACACATCTTTTGTTTGTGATCAAAATTCTTTATTTTTATTTTTTATTACACCATTTTCCCATCAATTTCATTATATTTTGTGGGCTTATTGTTTTCTTGCACTTTAATGACAATTTATATCACAGAAAAATAAAATTTTAGGGGAAAATAAAAACTAAATAAAAGAATGTTTCAAAATACATGGAAATAGGACAAGTGGCACAACATTCTGAGAAACCACATAAAAGGATTATAACTTCATCCCTGTTATTCAGTCCAGGTTCACAAAGCAAAGTGCTTATGTTCATACAAATATGTCATTCAGTTAAATTTTTCCCATGTTTTTATGATAGAGAAAGTTTTATAATATTGCCTTCATTGTAAAACCATAACATCAAATACACTTTTGCTGACACTTTTATTTATTGTGCTTAGGGGTGAAAATCTCAGATAAAAAGAGGTAATTGTCTAAAAAGTGGCACCATTTCTCAAGGAACTGATAGAGTAGTGAAATATCTATGTACGTGTAAAATGTTTCTATCATGATATGAATTGAGGGATAGTAGCCATGACATGCCATGTGAAGATGGAATCTAGAAAGAATTGATATTTATAGCATTTTTGGGCATGTCAGAAATAACCTGAAACAGAACTGTGAATCTCAGGTAGTGAGCATATTTCTAATATTTGTCATTAATAAGCAAAATACTGGAAGCAGAAAAGTCAAAATACATACGATGGATATTTCTGGCTTCAAGATTAAAAATGGGCAATAATTTGATTATATTCAGTTTTATGCTTTTATGCTATTGATTTATATGATTCATTTATTTTAATTTATTATGAACATGTTTGACTTCATCAGCCAATATATTTGCAATTAGAGAAATATATTTCCACAGCAATAACAATTTTTTTAAAAAAATCTGGTTAGGTGAACAGAATTGGAGCAACATGCCTAAACTCAACTTGCAGTATGGCCAATCCTATACAGTTTATTAAGTCAATTAAGGTCAAGTATGTAAACTAGCAGTTATTTTATTTTAATCTGGCTTACAAGTATGTATTTTCTAAAACTAATTATTCAGTCCCATGTACTAGTTTCTTATTGCTACTAAAACAATTTACCACAAATTTAGTGGCTTAACCTAATACAAAATTACATCACAAATCTGGAGGACAGAAATCTAAAATGGTTTTTGGTGCACTTAATATCAAGGTGTCAGGAAACTGCATTCCTTCTGGAAGCTCTATAGGAGAATCTGTTTCCTTGCTTTTTCCAGCTATTATAGGATGTCCTTATTCCTTAGCTTGTGGATGCCTTCAAGCCAGCAAACCCATCATTCCACACTGCTTCTGTCAGCAATCTCCTGTGTCTCTGATATTCCTGCTTCTTTATTTCTTCTGTAAAATCCTTTGAAATTACATTGTGCATAACCGGATAATCCAGGATTATCACCCTATCTCAAGATCCCTAAGCAGCTTTATCATCAAAGTCCATTTATCCATGAAGCATAACACAGGTTCTGGGAAGTAGCATTTAGACATCTTTTATACATCTTTGGGAGGGTTGGCATTATTCTGCCTACCACTTCTATATTGGCATATTTTTTGAGAAATGAGCCTTCTGAAATCTTGGACTTCTCTCATCTACTAGTGTTCAGTAAAATAATCCCATAAAAGTTTACAGATTATATACCCCTTCCACATTACAGAGTTAAGATTTTTGTTTTAAAATACATAGATCTCAAAAGTATACCTGAATGATAACATCAGATATCAAAATGACATCTGTAACAAAATATGCATGCTCATTAAACATACATTATATTTATTTATAAAGATACATAATTTTATAGGGACACATATCAACCTTTTTTAGAAGAGTTGCCTATATAGGAAAGAGAATTGATTTGGAATTGGGAATGAAGACTGACAATTATGGGATAAGAAATTAAGGTAGGATGAACTCAATTTAGTTGTAAGATTGAAAGAAAGGAAAGAGTTACACACGTATTCATAACTTGTATTCTTTCTAAATCTTTTAAAAGCACCATAGGGCATGTTAAAGAAGTCTACCTTCATCATCTGTCTTAAAACTTGGAGGCAGCCAATGTGGAACATAATGAATATTGAAATAATTTTGGGGAGATTAAAGTATGTATTCAACAAATAAGCATATTTAAGGTGTTTGAGAGGGGGTATTACAAAACAACACAAGCATGCAGGGAAATTGTACATAAAGAATGTTTATCAATAGGGAAATGAAAGTTACCCTGAATAATTAAGAAAGCCCCAGTGGTATCATTTCCTGGTCTAAGATGCTTTGGAAATAATAACAAATTGCATTCAAGCCTCACATGTTGTGTCTCAATTGGAAGAGATTTTCATAAATTCCTCTGATTTCAGTGAGCCTGGCAACCACATGGGGGAGCAATAACACATTAATCATTTGAGGTGAGTAGAGAGCCCTCATCTCCATGATTATCAGATTAGATCCAGTGACAATTCTTGGCTCGTGGTTTAAATTTAAATTATGGAAATGACAATAGTATCAATGCCAGACTTGGCACACTATACCATACATATTAATATTCTTATTTTATAGCAAAGTTTTCTGGGGAAACTCGGTATTTTAACACCATTATTATGCTCTTTGAAGAAAGCAAGAAATGTGTCTCTATTTTTTATGATTTCCACATTGAGATATAGGAAATCTAAAAAATTAAAATTCTGAAAAGAAAATGAGTAAACACTGTTTGAAGGTTTTATCTAGAATGCTGTCTTAGCAATCATGGTGATGGTCAGGTCAGGGTTATTGATGCTGAATAAGTGTTTATATTTCAAATACTGATAATGTTTGATGAGAGCTTCCATCTATTCAGTAATGTGATATTAGCATTTTAATTGTCTCCTATTAATTGTATTGATTGATTTTCATTTGTGCCATGGATAGCTGTGCCCTTGTTTTACCAATACCACATAAGAGACATAAATTGCCAGTTCAAATTCCCACTAAGGAAGATCTTTTGACAAGAATATGAATACATGATGTTTAATTGGTAGGTGATTCCAGGAAGCATAAATAATAAATAAATGAAGGAATAGGGAATGTGAGATAAGAAGGAGAAATGCTAACAGTGTGCATTAAAGAGCAAATTAATTCTGTAAGTAAGTGAGGGTCAATCACTTGAGATGCTTTGAGGTGCCCTGCAGAAATCTTCTTGAATTGTTTCAAAGAAGATTGGAGATGCTGCAAGTTCAGCACAGCTGCAGGTCACATAAGAGGTGGACCAATTGATAGGGAGTAGGAAGGCAGATGTTTCTGCAACAGCTATATTTAAATTAGTAAATTGATGGCAAAGTTTAAATAAAATATTGAATATATTGGCTTAGGATAATACCTTCCTCAGAGCATAACAATAGAATGCTTTACAGCCTACTATTTTTGTATTAAATTTTTAGGTGTTTCAAAAATGATAGTGAGGTTCAAAGCTTGGAAGTATCTCTGAAAATATTTCCAGTGAAGGCCAAACTGATTTTAAACTAGAGCAATTAAAAGGATCAAAAAGTGTCAATCTTTAGACGAATCATGTCAGATATGCATTTTCTGTATCAGTATTAGTGAACTTGCCTCACCTTAAACATTATATAGCTCTAGGCTTCGGTATTCCTTTACCTTCTCAGAATATACCTAAACATATTAAGGGAAGCATCCATCCTGATCTCTAATCCATGTTACAAATTTACATATCTTAAGCAAAGAGGGAAAACTATGTCTGGGGATGAGAACAGATCCCAGTTATGTGGCACGTCTGCATTGCAAACCATGTATCTCAGCCCATAGGATTTTATCCATGCTTTTGAGAACTGGCATAAATATATTGAAGCAGCTAAGGCTAAAAAAAATCTTCAAAATCGTCATGAGCTAGATAATAATTATTTGACATTTATCCTCAAATTGTATAGTATTCACTAATGACTTTGTAGTGTGAAATTAGTGTTTCTCAACTGAGATAATGCACTGTACTTTATGGTTTCATTAGCTGTATGAAACAAGAGATGGATGAGTGTTTGTCCTTTTGTTTTATAATTTTACAAAAAAAATGTGTACATATCTCTGCTCTTGTAAAATCACCCAAAGACTCCCATTATTGATATATATTTAGAGTCATCCAAGATTTTTCCTTCCTTTCTACCTTTCTCTTGCTTTTTATTACCATCTTTAAATGGGAGAAAGCAAGATGATCTTTTTTGTAAAATATTTTTTAAAAAGAAACTTAGATTACATAAAAGCTATGCAAAAAAATATAGCAGATTGCCATATGCCCTCCTTCCTAGCCCTCCCACATTTTCCCACATCAACAACATACTTCATTAGTGTAGTCCATTTGCCACAATTGATGAACACATCTTGGAACATTGCCACTAAGCAATGATTATAGTTTACATTGTAGTTTACACTCTCTCCTGCACATTTTTGCAAGTTATTGCAAGATATACAAGGCCTGTATCTGTCATTGCAATATCATTCAGTATAATTCCCAAGTTCAGAAAATTCCAAAAATTTACGTCTATTTTTCCCTCTCCCTCCCCTCAGAACCTCCAGTGACTACTGCCTACACATCCATGATAAAAGTTTTTCTATTGCTAGGATCACAAGTCTACAGTAGAACAATTGTAAGTCTACCCTAATCCATCATCCATTCCCCAATCCTGAGGACTCTGTGATGGTGAAGTCCCCTCCACCTCTAATTAAAAGGGGCCTTAGATCCCATGAGGCACATGGATATGACTTCCTTGCTTGCTATTGTGGACTCTCTCTGCTCCTTGAGATGGTCATTTTCAGTCATCAACTCCTTGTTAGTATCCTGGGTGAGTCCAATGAACTGGAGAGTATGTGTTGCAAGTTTGTTGAGATTCAGGGCCCAAATGGTACATGGACAGCCCAAAGATTTAAGTCTCTTGGACATACAACTATCAACTCTAGTACTAACTATAGGTTCAAATAGAGGGGCAGCAGAGCTGTGTATCGGGAAAACACAAGTGAGTTCAATTCTGTCACACTGGGGAGCATAAATTCCATAGCAAGGCTCAGTGGCAGGGTGCCAAACTCCTGAGCTGTCTGCCCTGCCTAGTGTCTGGATGTCTCTGGAGTTCTCAGGAGCTCCACTATTTGAGATAATATTTACTTTGGCAATCAATGAGTTACTGCTGAGATATGCATAAGTGTAAACTCAGAAATGACTTCCCCACCCCCTTTGAAGTCTCTTAGCCTTATAAATTCATTTGTCTTTACCCTTCCCCCCTTTTGGTAAAGGTCTTTTTCCAGTTGTATTGCTTATTGGTAAGCAAGATTATCTTAATCTGATGAGCGCATTCATTTCAGTTAAGACTATTTGCACATGAAAAATCTAGAACAGGCAAATTCATTGTGACAAAAAGTTGATAAGAGGTTGCCTTTTGCAGTAGATGTTAATGATATATTAATTTTTAAGTTTTTGTATCTGTGTATATGAAATGATGCACCATAAATATCATTTATACTTTTCTGAAAAAATAGGGTTGGCTGACCTCCTAGGATGAGTTGCAGAATAGTCCTCACTTTGGATAATCTAGTAGACTTTGTACAAAATATGAACGATCTCTTCTTTGAAAGTTTGGAATCACTTGCCTTTGAAACAAACTGAAAGGAAGAACAGGTGGGGAAGTAAAGAGAGGGGAAATGTCACCCTCAAGTTAAAAATTGTTAACTCAAAATGTTTGCTGTAAACTTGATGGAAAATGAAATAAAGATATAAGAATGGCATTCAAAATTATAATGCAGCAAAAGTACTCTGTTCTTTTCAATTTCAAATTTAGTGAGTTTTATCTGGGTTGAATAAATTGTTTGTCTTGCACATGTACTTTTTTGAGTTAATTTTTTTTTGTTTTTAAAGAAAATTTAGATTATATAAATGATACATCAAAAATATAGGGAATTCACAAATAACCACCCCTACTTGTCCCACACTTTTCCCTGTTAACAACATCTTTCACTGGTGTGGTACACTTGTTACAATTGATGAACACATATTGAAGCATTTCTAATAACCTTGGACTATAGTTTACATTATAGTTTACACTTTGCCCTGTACAATTTTATAGGTTTCAATAAAATGTATAATGGCCTGTATCTGTCATTGCAATGTTGTGCAGGACAATTCCAGTCATCCCATAATATCCCCTGTTACAACTATTCTTCTCTTTCTTTCTCCTCAGAACCTCTGGTGGCCATTGACATTACATCAATGATACAAGTTCTTCCATTGCTAGAATAATCTTAAATATTCTAAAGTCCATATTTGCAATTCCTGCTTATGCTCTTTCATTCCCCAAACTTGAGGATTTGGGGATGGTGATGCCCACTCTTTATCTGATTGAGAGGTGGCTTAGATCCCATGGGGCAGGTTGATGGAACTGTCTTGCTCACAGTTGTAAATACATTTTGTTTTTTGGGATGGATATTGTCCATCATCTTCCTTCTGTTAGTTGTACTGGGTGAGTCCAATGACCTGGAGAGTGGATGTTGCAAATCTTGCTGAGATTCAGGGCTCAACCAGCATATGAAATGAACAAATATGTAAGTCTCTGGGACATATATTTATTGCGTATAGTGCTAATTACAAACTCAAATAAAAGGGTCTGAATAATCATGAGTAAGAAAATTGTAAATGAGTCTAACTCTGTCACTTTGGGAAGCATATATTCCAAAGTAAGGCCCATTGACAGAGTGCTGAATTCCTGAGAATGTCTGCTCTGCCTATAGTGTCTAAATGTCTCAAGAGCCCTCAGGAGCCCTGCTGTATGAGACAATGTTTACTGTTACAGTCAATGAGATCCTGCTAGAGATGTGCATAAGCATAACCTCTGGAATAACCTCCCAATTCAATTTGAAATCCCTTACCCATAAAAGCTTACTTGTATTTAATATTTCCCCCTTTTGGTCAATGACTTTTTCTGATGCATCACGAGTTGGCACTTGGTAATAATCCTTTGGTGTCAGAGTGGCTCATCCTCAGGAGTCATGACCCATGCCGCGGGGAACATAGTGCATTTATATGTTGAGTTTGGCTAAGAGAGAGGCCACATTAGAGCAACAAGGAGGTTCTCAGGAGGTAACTCTCAGGAATGTGTAATATTAAGGTAAGTTTCAATTTTCTTGAGAAAATGTTCATAAGTATAACCATCAATATCAAGGACCTAGCATAATGGTCTGGCCTTTTTTGCTAGGCACCATACATGTACTCAGGGGATTCTTGCCACTCTATTAGAGGGTGTAGCAGGATATCCTAGGATGAAAATTCAATATTCTTTGGTTATTATGTGGGTCTCATTACACCAAGACAATACCCTATGACCACTTGAACATATTCATATTCCATAGGGGCATGCCCCAGGTGCACCCCTCCCCATACATCTTCCCATCACTGACACCCCACACCAGTGATTCTCCCCTGGCACTGTTATAACACTTTTGTGATGCAAAATTTCCCCAAAACAATAGTAATAATAATAATAACAAAGAAAATACAAAATACAAAATAAAAAGAATAAAAAAATAAAAAATAAAGGTAAAAATAAAAGATAAATAAGTAAATTTTTTTCAATGTTACTTTCATCACTGTATTATTTGCTATCTTATATGTACAGTTACAATTTCTTCATGTCCCTCCAGTGTCTTATTTTTTATAATTTTATCTCCAAATTTGATTCTTTAGAAGGAGCATTTAACATCTTTTTCCTCATAGTTCCTCTTAATTTCTTTAACTTACACCAGGATACTTCATGCAGTGACATTGTGTGCTAGCTCTTGAGGCATTTGTGATAAAACACTTGCTTTAGAGGTTCATTTCACTTTGTTAGAAAAGTATATTTGTTGTGGTTTACCAGATGATTTTAGATGGTAAATTAAGAAATAAATTTTTAAAATTTTGTGATTTTTTAAAAATATGTTATAAAACTATCCAGAATATTAAACCCATATTTTTCAAAGGCATTATTGCTAAATCAAAGCTAATAAGGGAATAGCTGCTAATGTTTCTTTCTCAAAGTGAATAAAATATAAATGTAGGATAATTGGTATTGAACATACCAAAAATAGGGAACACAATTTAGACAATTTTCTCATGCTCTTAAAAAACACACATACACACATTTAAAGTAATTTCTAATTTATTTTGAATTGCTAAAATACTATCAATTAATAATACAAATATTAATCAATATATTTCATTGATAACAAAAATATATTTCTGTTACAAAGCTTCCTCTTTCTCTTTCTCTCTACCCCAACTTTTTATTCCTATTCTCTTTCTCCCTCTTGTGCTTCACCCTTGCCACATTTACCAGAGGGCATAGAATATATTCAAAAACATTTACAGGAGAGCCTCAGGGGAAAAGCAAAAAAAATTAGAATTAGGAAGGTAGAAAGAAGCACAGTGAAAGTGATTACAAAATGCAAGCAAATTTTGAAAATTGCATGCATCAATAACTATTCTAGTAAAGGAATCCATTACATATTACACCATTTTCTGTTTTTCAAATAATTTTAATATGTTTATTAAATTAGAGAAGTTGTCAGTTTACAGAAAAATGATTAATAAAATACAGGATTCTCATACAACACCCCTCCACCAACACCTTGATTGGTGTGTAATATTTGTTTCAGTTGATGATAGAACATCTTTATAATTGTACTATTAATCAAAGTCAATATTTTAGCATAGGGTTCCCTGTTTGTGTTGGTGTAGATCAATGGATTTTGTTTAAATTGTTATTGTTACCATATATACAATTAAACATTTCACCTTTTAATCATATTATATTTCAAGGCTGTTAATTGTCTTCAAAATTAGCTCCTAGCACCATCATCCATTACTTAAACATTTCCATCATTGCATATAGGAACCTGTACATTTTAAGGATTAACTTCCACTCCCTATCCCCACGCCATCCCCTAGTAAGCTATATTCTAGGTTCTATCTCTATGAGTTTGCTTATTCTAATTGTTTCAATTTGGTGAGATCATACAATATTTGCTCTTTTGTGTCTGGCTTACTTTTTAATTTATTGAGAGTCATTTTGTGACCAACTTATTTTCTGTCCTGGAGAATGATCCATGTGTACAAGAGAAGAATTTGTATTCTGTTTATGTTGACAGAAATGTTCTATATATATATATCTTAGGTCTAGATGGTTTAAAATAACATTCAAGTCTTACACTTCCTTATTGATCTTCTGAATAGATGTTCTATCCATTATTCAGAGTGGTATATTAAAGCCTGTTATTATTAATATAGAACCATCATTTTCTCCTTTCAAATCTGTCAGTATTTGCTTCATATATATTGGGTCTCTGGTATTTAGACACAAATATATTTATATATTGTCCTTTTAGGAGTTTATAATGATCATCTTTGTACCTTATATTTGTTTTTTACTTAAAGTCTATTTTATCCAATATTAATATACTCAACTCATTTCTCTTCTGGTTATTAATTGCATGGTATATATTTTTACCATCCTTTCAACCTCAACTTACCTCTCTTTGAATTTAAGGTGAGTCTCTTACAGACAGCATATATTTGGATCATTTTATTCCCTCCATTTTGCCAATCTCTGCCTTTTGGCCAGAGAGTTTAATCCATTTACATTAGTCTCTACTGATAATACAGCATTTCTTCTGCCATTTTGAATTTAGCTTTTATAAATCTTTTACCTTTTATGTCCCTCACTTCTGTTAATGCCTACTTGGATATTTATTTTATTTTATTTTGTTGTATCATATTGAATGTCTTCTTTTTTCTCTCTGGTTATATTTCCACCTATTTTGCTTGTGGTACTATGGGATTAAAATTTAACATTTAAATATATAACATTCATATTTGGCTTCATACTAATTAATTTTCAGTAACATGCACATATACTTTCCCTATATTCCTCTGCCTCCCAACTTTTATTTTGTACTTGTTACCACTTATATCTTTGTACATTTTATGTCCAAAAACATAGATTTATCATAACCTTTCAGGCATTTGCATTTTAGTGCCGTTAGGATGTAAGAAGTGGAGTTACATCCCAAATAATACATTATGATAATACTAGCATTTATAGTTACCCAAATGGTTACATTTACCACAGTTCTTTACTACTTTATTCTGCCTTTTCTTTCAGTCTGAAGAACTATGATTAGCATTGCTTATAAGTAGGTTTAGTGGTAATGAAATACTTAAGCTTTTGTTTATATGAGAATGTCTTACTCTCTTGCTCATTATTAAAAGAAAGTTTTACAGATAAAAAATTCTTGGTTGGCAGTTATTATATTTCAGGACTTCATGTGTTTCAACCCACTATCTTCTTGCCTTCATGGTTTCTAATGAGAGATAGGCGCTCAATCTAAATGGGACTCCTTTGTACATAGCACACTGGTTTTCTCTTGCAGCTTTCAGAAATCTTTGTTGGTACTTTGCATTTTATAGTGTGATCAAAATGTGATGGGGTGTAGTTTTCTCCATGTTTATCTGTTTGGTGTTCTCTGAGATTTTAGATATATATATTCATATCTCTTGCTAAGTTTGAGAAATTCTCTCTCATTATTCCTTTGAATATTCTGTGTGAAACTTTCTTTTTCTTCTTCTCTGGGATTCCCGTAATGTGTATATTGGTGCACTTAAATGTGTCCCAAAGGTATCTTAGGATATTTTCCCTATTAATATTCATTTTTTTCTTTCTGCTACTCAGCATGACTCATCTCAAGTGTCCTGTGTTCAAGTTCACTGATTCTTTTTTCTGCCAACTTCAAACTGCTCTTGAAGCCCTCCTGAGAATTTTTCATATCAGTTATTGTGATCTTCAACTCCAGTAGTTCTGTTCAGTTCCTTTTTAAAATCTCTGTCTTTTTAATAATTCTTTCAAAGTGTTCATTCATTGTTTTCCTGATACCATTTAGTTTTTCTCCATATTTTCCTTTATCTCCTTGAGTATTTTTAAGTTTATGTTTTTAAAGACTTTGTTCAGTATGCCTACATTATTTTCTTCTTCATTGGTGTTTTCTGGATTTGTATCTACTCCCTTTGGATGGGGCATCATTTCCTGCTTCCTGTACTCTTTTCTTGCACTGTTCATTTTGAAATATTAACTTTGTGATTTTTTCCCTGATACGTTTGTTTCTTGGTTTTGTAACTAGCTGGTGATAAGACAGATATTTTCTTGAGCCTCTGCCCTCTGATTCGGAAGATCTGCCTGAGGTGAATGCAGTGTGCATGAATTTCCCTGTCTTTCTGGGTCTATTTTTTCCTCTACGTTTGCTTGTTATAAGTTACAGTGTTCCCCTGTATGTGGGAGATTGATTGTCCCCTCTGTTTTCCACCATACACACTTCTCTATCCTGGTTGTTTAAAGCAGGCAGGCCCTTGTCCCAGACTGCTCTATAGTATTTGTTAACTCCTTTTCTTTCTAGCTGCTTTTGCCGGAAGGGCAAATTCTTGGAGCTGGGCACAATGGAGAGTACTTTCCCAAATCTTTTTTCCAGCCAATACAAGCCTTCAGACCCATGAAAGGGGAGATCTGTTCCAAAATATTATGCCCTGGAGAGGGCATCAGGAAGGGTGAAAATGGCTACTCCAATAGCTCTCCAAAACTGGGTTTTCCTGTCTTACCCAGCAAATAAAATTCTTCATTCCCCTGTCCCCTATAGCCAAGAGGAAATGCATCATTTTTAAGTCTCTTCTGCCACCACCTGTGTGGGGAGCATGGGAAACAATGCCTGCAACTATCTTTGACTCAAGTGGTTTAAAATAATAGCTAGGCTGCTAGTGACCTGAATTTGCTTATCAAAAGCCATGATCATTGATCAACTGGACCTATCACTGGTCATGGGAAAGAGTGTTTTTATGTCCTTTTCTGTACCAACCAAGGGCTGAATTCCACAGTGGCCAACCACAAGAGTGGGGGCCATGGGTGCCAATAGTAGCTGGGCAGAGAGAGTAACTTACTGTTCTATACCCTAATTTGTCAGCCTTTTCCTCCTGTTCTTCCCTGGATGCTCTACAGTGTTCTTCTGGTGTCAAATGTTACAAAATGGCTCATTCAGACATTTCCTTCCTGTTTAATAGTTATTTTGGAGGAGGGACTGAGTTCTGGAGCTCCCTACTCAGACATTTTCCCTGAATCCTCCCCTGGCATATTACATCTTTACTAACATACAACTCAGGAATTTCAGCAGCATTAGTATTCTACCCTTCACTTGCCTGTCAGGAACAAGACAATTGTGAACAACTAGAGCCTCTATATCCCAGTATTAAATTTCAGTTTTAATTTATTACCAGAATGACAGCTGAGCTTGGAAAAGTAACTTCATCTTTTGAAACCAAAGAATAACTAACATTGACCAAAATTTTCAGGCATATCATGTTTAGCTTCAGGAGCATATTGTTACTGAAGTGTTCATAATTTTGAGATGCTTTAAAATATTTTTATTATATTTTAAAATTATATATTATTATGTCTGTGAATTAAGCATACAAATAAAATATGACTGATGATTTAATTTAAGTAATATAAATTAAATAGAGCTCTAGACTCAATTTATTTTTTCACCAAACCACTGAACAACAAATGGGCCCCAAAGCAGAAGTGATGTATTTGTTCTTTAAGTTATACATATGCATGTCATATGATAATAATTATACAGTATAATTTTATTCTATTGAGATTAAATCCAATGAATCCCAATAATCTATGCTATTAAGGACAGAAAATTTCATCTCTGTCACCAAATTCTGTTTTTGGACATCTGTGCAAAATAATAGCATATTTTGATTAAATTTTCTTGATATTCTTGACAGCATTAAATTCTGACATCTATTTGTGTCTCTGATTTGTTTGTAAATCAACATTTTGTTATGGAAATGAAGGTTTATGTTATACTAATCAGGCCCTACCAGAGAAATTCTCTATATTATTTTAACGATCTATAAAGATGATAGAAAATTATTTATGGGTTTTAGCCATTTTTCCATTCTGTTCTTCATAGTGCTAGTTCTGTTAGCTAGCATTTCAATACTATTAAAACGGTTGTGTTTATGTGTAGATGATTTCACTTTAAGAGGTAATAGATGTTAGAAAAAAAATAGAGACTTGAAATTTGTAAAAAATGGTATCAATCTGTAAGACTCAAATAAAATCATTTCTTCAACACATATAATCGGAAAGCAAAGTAGTAGATGCCAGTGAGTATAGATATACAAACACTGACATTGAGAAGAAGGAAAGCTAGGATAGCAGCTACCACATATTTTTCTAAGAGTTGGAAATTTTCTTTTACATCACCTTATGTAATCTACAGACCAATATGAAACTAAATAATTTATCATACTCTTTTTGATAAGAAAACTGATACCGAGTTGTACTTACAACTTTACCAAAGCCAAACAGTTACTAGCAGAGCCAGATTTGAAGTCAATATTTCTCTCACTCCACAGTCAGTCAATTTCACTTGGCCATATTGTAAACCTATTGTGACCTGAGAATGTTCTAGAATCTTATCGTCAAGAAACAACATGAATTATCATCACTTATTAGACTGCTGGAATTCTTTTTTAAAACAATCAAGCTAATATAGACGAAGAAATAAATTTTTTTGGGCTCCTATATCTATTAGCCAACTAGTAAAATAACTTCAAACTATGTTTATTTTCCTCTATCAAAAAAAAATATTATGGTCTTGAATTGGCATATACCCAGAAGACAGTTGAAAGCTAGTAATCTCTCCATTTATAAATTTCTCTAATTTTGAAATGTGTTTCTTTATTTCTAGTGTTCCTAGTCTATATCTTCAATCAAGTATATTATAGCAAATTTCGGATTTCTATCTATTTAACTAGATATGTAGAGAGTCATTCCTATTTTCCTTCCTATGTTCCATGAAAGACATGCAGTTCAATTTTAATACAACTCTAAGTAGAGCACCCTATATCTTATTATAATTTTAAAGTATATTCTATTGTTGGAGATTCAGACTTATAGTTTCTAAAATATTGTATAAGTAATGAAAAAGCTTTCCTTTTACCTGTGGAACTGGAATGCTCATTGAGTTAAGGCTAACTAAGAATACTAAGGGCTTGGATTCTTGTACCAGCTCATCAAGTTTTTCTTGAAGTTTACAAGGGTTGCCCCAAAGAAAAAACACACTCTCTTCTGGGAAAAAAAAAGAACAAGGAAAGGACTTGTGTTTCTTGTAGTAAAAAAGTGTAATGCTTCTGGAGAAGTTAACTACATGAAAAAATGATTACTTGTATGCATTTTGGCTTTTGTTAAAAAATGAACTTACAGTGTAAAATCAAATGCATAGAACTGGAAAGAAAATCTAATCAAAAGAACATATTTGTACCTTTCATACTTATTTCCTATGTGACATTAAGTTAATAACTTAAATCCCTGAAATCCAGTTTCATTTTTCTGGGAATATAACCTGTATATTTCTCTCAAAATTTCCATAAAATGTATGTAAACGAAATAATATGAAAACATAAATCTATGAGAGTTCATAATGTTTCATAAAAATAACTATGCTGGTATTTCAATTATCAAGAGATTCAATTCTAAGTGGTATGAGATATAGTTTAAGCTCACTGATAATTTCATAGAAGAGATAAGATATGACTATTGTAAACTTCTGGA